>VZSF01008499.1:1743991-1905711 GCA_013398295.1 Chionis minor | reverse complement strand
AAAAAAAAAAAAAAAAGTGATATATGTATTTTATACCCAATACAAAGTCAGAGTCTGCCCGGGTTTTGTACCTTCCAGCCTACAAGCAGTCTTTGATGCACCAGACCTCTGCTTCTGGTTTCACCAGTACTAGCGTCTTGATAGCCTCTACTTACATCTCTTCATTCTCTGCCACTCTCCTTCTGCAAGAAGGTAACTGACATTTATGAGATGCTGTAAGAGTACAGATCTGCTAAACTGATGAAGCATTCCCACTGATAAATTTCAAGTAAGAAAACCAGTCTTTCCACAAGAACTGTGATGTCTTGCGCGGTCTTACTGTGACATTGTTGGCTGAGTTATTGCAAAAGACAGCCCTAAAAAGCCAGCTTTAATTAGAAAAAACCCAAGTCTTGCCCCATAAAGTGAATTGCAGAACAGACTTATGGCAGAGGGGAGAGGGAAAGAATTTTTGTGTGCCAAACGAACAACCAAACAAGTAGCATACACTAATCATTCATCTCAGTCTGGATGGAATCTTTGGGGGGGATAGGACTGGCATATGGAAAGCTTTGCCCTTCTACAAATGTTTTGAGTACTCCTTTACAATGTAAATATTTGGGACCTCTATTCTGATAGCAGTTGTGTGGAAAGAAAGGCAGATACGTTACAGGCAAGTTTAAAATCCAGTATTGTGAATTGTCTGTGTATTCTGTCTTCCCTTCTGCTGTAGCATTTGGAGTATAGATTACAATTTCTAAGGATTTTACTGTAGTTATAAAGAACTTTACCCATGCACTGCCTGAAAGTTCACTATAAACCCTATTTATTTGAAGTGTTTTGCAAGCTGTCATTGGTCTTCAGTAAACAAGTACTGTTTATGTTTCCCAACTGGTTTATGCTTCCTAAAGTGGAATCCCTTTCCTATCATGGGAAAGCATTTCCTTGTATAAGGAAAAAGAATGGCAGCAATAGATGTGGAGCAGAAAGAAAAAAAAACACACCTGGTTTTAAAATTATTTTTACCAAGTGATTTTTGGTGGATTTTCCCTGGGACAAAAGACTAATTTTACAGAATATGGCCCATAGGGAATCTTAAAATTAAATTGGAAATGAGTATCCTTTGCTTCAAATTAATATTCTCTATGATTTATTTATAGTGACCATAATTATATTCAGAACCTGACCTTCAATCTGCTTATTCTCAGATTTGCATTACAAAAGTGATATTCCAAAAATTGTATTCAGAAATGAGCATTTCTTTGTGAATAGGTCTCCTTGATTTAAATGCTTGAATTCCATGAATTGAGGATACAGGAGGTTCATACTTATATTATCCATGTACATACTAAATCAATGTGCAGCAAACTAACACAGGAGTGTGAAAGTTACATTGCAATGTATAAAGGCAGATCCTTCTGGTTTTAAGTTTGGTGAAAGCTGGATTCCTTTGAACATGCTACATACCTAAAACTGGGGGTAAATGTCTATTGCGATTTTTGAAAAGCCCACCTTCTGTTAAACTTCCCTTAATAAAAAAACCCCAATCACTTTAAAGCAAAGCACATAGCTATATGTTTTCCTGATTTTAAGCAACAGGCAAGTGGCCTGATGCATTTTTTGTTCTCAAAAGTATTGAGACCCATCACCTTCCCTTGAGATCTATTTGAAATTCTGCTTAAATGTAAGTAAAGTGGTTTGGGGTTTTTTTTTTTTTGGTTTTTTTTTTTTATTATTTTATTTATTGTGTGCACTGGCATAGGCTGCCCAGAGAGGAGTCTCTCTCAGCTCCCAGATCTGAGCAGGCTTCAGCTGACCCAGATATGAGCAGGGAGTTGAACTGGACAATCTCCAAAGATCCCATCCAAACTCAACCATTTAATGGTACTTGTTGGAAAAACGTCATCAAAGGGGCTAGACTTAATCCTCTCTGAATAAGGTAAAAGCTATCCTAAAGAGTCTAACATTCAAATGACTATCTGAAAAGACTCTCTCAGCCGTTTTTGGAAGAGATGTCTGCAGATGTTTTAGCTTCTAATAGCTTACCTCAGCTTGAGTGAACAGGCAACTGGAAGTCTAGAAGTACTATTGCTATGATACAGTACTTCAAAAAGCATTTGCTAAGAAAAAAGGCATTTCTTTTTGCTCTTTTTGGGACAACCCCACTCATACTATCTACTTGAGTAAATATAGAAACATTAACAGAAATAACTGCTGTATGGACTAGCTAATCATAATAAATGGGCAATTGCAGTTGAGTTTAGGAGTTGACATTTAGCTCAATAAAACAATGCAACATATATGCGTAGGAAATAATTCTGACTAATTTCTGTTGGAAAAGGTGACAGAAGTATTTCCAAGGGGGTGAGAGTACATGGAGTCTAATCAGTTTATAATCACAGAGTATGCTGTCGATTAGAAGTGTTATTTGATAGGTTTTTAAGCACTGCTAATTAGCAGAAGGCTAAATTAAGTGCAGCTGTTGATAAACCAGCCAAAATCCTTGAAAGTTATTACTTTTGCTGTATCTTAATGCTGTTGCAAGAAATGCAAAAGTTGTTTCATCCCTTCATTTTCATTGTAAACACGATCTTCACAGTCATAGCTCTGTTGAGACAGGACTACAACTAAAATTTTCTACTATAGCTGTATGTAAATATTTTAAATCTTGTTCTCACTGAAATCAATTAATGCAGTTGGAGACTCACAGAAAATATATGTATTCATATTTGAGCCTAATGCAAATAAAGGGAAGATCCTGAGGGTGCTAAGGTAAATGAATAAGTTATAACATCTCTATAAAATAGAAGACACGAGCATATTCCTAAAATCTGAGGGTGATATGAGTGATATTCTTTTTTTTTTCCCAATCTGTATTCATAGATGTTTCCATGAAGAGTTAATGGAATTTTATTGGAGGATGGAGTTTCTTCTTTATTTTTAGGTACTCAAAAGAGCTATGTGTTGTCCACTTAAAAAAACCATTAGCTAGCTGCATCAAAAATCCCAGTATTTCTTTTGGTTTTGACATTGACAAAATAATAAAATGTTATTATATGTTTGGGTACTTAGCATTTTTAAAAAAGCATTATCATGAGAAACAATATTAAAAGAACATTAAGGTTGCAGAGACCAGAATTCATAATGTAGGAAACGTCAGAATAAATGTTGCCTTTACAGCCTTAATTCGATATTTTGTGCATGTTGTACAGCGTGCAATGCCATGCCTTGTTGACTACACATTGTTCAAACTCTCTCTGAAGGGAGAATTGTAAGTTTATTCAGGTGCTCTTCTGTATTACCATAGTACTGGAGTGCTTCACATGAGAAAGCAGTTAATTCACCGTGGCACTTTGTGTATGAAGACAAGGATTATATTAATTCCGTTACACAGATGCAGGCCCTAAGGCATAGAGACTGCATCTATCTGTATGTGCAGTGCAGAAGCTACCTGAAGCTTGTCTGGAAGACAAATCTAACTCCAGATCTGCTGCTAATCTGCTGGAGACTCTTAGGGGCTGACCTGTATGGGTGACCATCAAGACTCAGAGAAAACATTTTAGATGTCTCTTGGGCTTTAAAGGACAAGCGCTCTACAGTATTTACCAGAGATTGGACCAGCAATGGCACTTTATGCCTTGTCTGGTTACTTAGATGTGTTTTGTTTACTCTAGAAGTGATGATGTGACCTTTTTCAAAGGATCCCAGTGTTGCTTGCTACAAGGGTAAAAGGAGTTTCTGCAGAAGGGGCACAAGAGCAAAAGGCAGTTGTGTGCAGCTGGGTAGCAATGAGGGTTATGAGCACACATAAATGTAATGCTTGAACTTTTAGCTGTTTCAATCTCTTTGAGCCTTTCAACACTACATAATATAACATCTTACTTTTCCAAAAACCATCTGCCAAATTGGTGTCATGTAGGAATCCTGTGGTAGAAGCAAAGGTAGGATCTGGTTCCTCAAAGTTCGCTGTCTTAAGTATGAGACCATCTTCTGTACTCCTGCTTGACTACCTCTTTCTTTCCAAAATCTGCAACAAGTAAGTCTTGTAAACAGGCTCCTTCAGCACACATCTTTGATTCTTCCTTAGAGAAGGTCTACTTTCTGCCCTGATTAAGATGTCTCATGGATAAAAATACTCCGTGATCGTGCAGGTAAAGACTTTTGCATTGTTTAAATGGCTAAATTAGGGTTGCATGAACCACCCTACTTCTGAGCCCTTGACTTTTCAAACTTTAGACTATTCTTTTAGCACAACATGCACACGTGTTATTTTCTAGGAACTAGGGGTGGGGCTGGAGTATCCTCCTTCTTCCCAACTTTGCCCCTGAACATCCTCTGGTGGTATTTGATCCATGAACAGAAGGCAAGAAGCATTGTATGGAATTCTGGTACTTGAACTGTCAGATCATTGCTGGTGAGCAAGTGTTTGGCCCATGGATTTGACAAGTGTTTCGTGATGCCAAATGAGTGGTGATGCTCAGGAGTCTTGGACTTAGTTCTAAACTCTGGAGGCAAAAATGGACAGTAACAGTTGCCAACTCTTCTGTCGCTTCTTGTAAGCTGGTTTATTGGCTCAGTCTCTTAAATCAGCCCACAATTCCATCAGGTACCTTTTTCCCTGGCCCACTATCATGGTTAATCTCTTAACTCTAAATATTTCAACCTCATTTCTCTGCACATCTGGTTTAGGCTTTTCTCTGATACTCCACATTTCTTTGCTCCAGTCTTCTTATGCTTTTTTTCCTACAGTACATGAGCCCTAACTTTGCTATTTTTGTCACAGAACATCTTTGGAGTAAATGTTTTTCTTCCGTCAAACAGGAAAAATTCCTTCCATGAAAATATGTCAAAGAGAAGACTGTCTGGGCTTCTGGTAATGAACAAAATTGTAAGTGTACTTAATTTTCCCCCTTGTACCCACCTTATGAACAGATCTACTATTTTTGCTGAAATACTCAAAAATCATATGTCTGAGACACAGCAGGCAAAGCTGAGTTCAAAATTGTCTGAGTTTATTATAGGAGACCAAATTTTCAAATATTTGTACTTTAGGAGAAGTACTGTGGAGGAATTCATAGTAAATGACTGTGGCAGAAATATCTTGGAAATTACTCAACACAAAGGTAATTACTTTTTAATTCCATGTCTTTTTCAAAGGATTCTGACAATAGTTTTCCAATGACTCCTGAAGTTATGACAGTAATTAACTTGCTTTATATAGCAATAATTATACAGAAATAGCTGTTCTAAGTAAACAGGATTACCAGCTATCATTTATACAAATTATATGTGCTGTATTACCTTTTTATTATTATTTCAAGACAGCTGCCTTTCACTCCCTTAAGTACTTTTTTGCTCACCTACTACAGATTTCCGTATGCTCATAGCACCAGTGTAGTATAGGGACAACTGATGCACAATATAATAAGTGAAGGGGTGCAGGGCACCATCATTTTGTGTCAGGGAGCTACCATTTTGTTAAACATCATAACCTACGTGTTTTCATACTGCTCTGTGGTGGGCTGACAGCTGTTTCTTGACATGGTCATACCCACATGTTATCAAGTAGCCCTCTAATGGACTGCCTGCTTCCTTTGGCCCAGGAAGTGCTCGGATATAGAAATACATACCTTTATATGCCATTTATGCACAACATATGCATATATAGACATATACAAAGAAGTGTAAAAATATTTATAAATATGTATTTATTTAGACATAGGTACACTATTACATATACTCACTTCTACATACATACAGTTTTGTACATATAACTCTAAAGACATAGTAATTAAACATGTGTATTCACAAAACCGTATGTTCAAAATGGATAAAACACTCTTTAATAAGAGCTAATGGAAGCAATTGTTAAAGTTTAAATCTGAATAGAAAGTAATTAAACAAAAGTAAAGGGCATGTTCAGGTCCCCTACTTTACCCAGCTGTATAGCAAGCCCCGACACATTTGGGGTGAGGGTACTTCAAGAGGGCAAAGAGGTGTCAAAAAGTGGGGTAGGGGGACATGGACCCCTCCAAGGAGGGGACCAAGGGATGCCTGGCCTGATCCTGCGAGCGTGACCAAGAGGCACCTGAGCCCAGCCCAAGAGGGCAGCTCGGGCCTTTGCGCAGCACCTGAAGACACGGGCAATGCTGCTGGCCAAAATGGGAGGAAACCAGAGTACGGTGCTGGTCACGCCTGGCAATCACAACAGATTGTGATGGCCCCTGGGGCTGCTGGAAGCAGTGCAGCTGCCATCTTGTACATCAGTTGTCCCTGTGCTACTCACCATGAATGGGACTCCAGCAGCTGGAGGGTACGGTCACCTTGCAGGGGCAGGGCACAAATGGGGCTGGAAGGTCAGAGTGCAAGTGGAGTTACTGGCAAAAGAACAGAGGCGGATCTGCGCTAGGAATTTCAGTCTGCTCCCTTGAGTGGTTGTGTGACTTCTTAGCATTTAGTAATACAAAACTGTTTCCAACCGTAGTGCATACTTCCCGCATTTTCTCCATTTGAGACAATGAGTTAACATACTTCATTTTAAAAGTCTACTTGACCATAATTAAGCAACATAATATTTGGTAGTATCCTTAAATTCTGTATTACTTAAATTGTGTTTCAGTTCATAGAAATTCTTGATGTTAAATGATGGCTTTAAGTCCTTGTGTACAGCAGAACACATTATAAGGAGTCAATTCTACCTACAAGTCAGGACATGCAAGAGTTTTGTGCCGGAGAAGTGATGAGCATGACAGGTGAGGCTAAAATTGTTTTACTTGCAAAATTTGGCTTGAAATCAGCTACTTTCTACCATTTTACAAAAACTGAAAACTATAACTGAAACCAGGCGAGAAAGATTAGTCATCACTCTCACAGTGCTGAATTTGGTTGAACAAACCAATCAAGCTTATTGTTACTGCTGATGCATATGGGAGGATCAAGTCAGAGACCTATTAAGTAAACTGGACATCCACGAGTCCATGGATCCTGATGGGATGCACCCATGAGTGCTGAGGGAGCTGGCAGAAGTCATTGCTGGTCTGCTCGCCATCATCTTTGAAAGGTCCTGGAGAACAGGCAAGGTGCCTGAGGACTGGAGGAAAGCCAACGTCACTCCAGTCTTCAAAAAGGCAAGAAGGAGGATCCAGGAAACTACAGACCAGTCAGTCTCACCTCCATCCCTGGTAAGATGATGGAACAGCTTGTTCTGGGCGTCATCTCCAAGCATCTGGAGGAAAAAAGGGTTATCAGAAGTAGTCAACATGGATTCACCAAGGGGAAGTCATGTCTGACTAATCTGATAGCCTTCTACGATGGCATGACTGGATGGATAGATGACAGGAAAGTAGTGGATGTTCTCTACCTTGACTTCAGCAAGGCTTTTGACACTGTCTCCCATAGCGTACTCGTAGGCAAGCTTAGGAAGTGTGGGTTAGATGATAGGACAGGGGGGTGGATCGAAAACTGTCTGGGAGGCAGGTCTCAGAGGGCTGTGATCAGTGGGGCAGAGGGCAGAGTCTAGTTGGAGGCCTGTGACTAGTGGTGTTCCTCATGGGTCAGTGCTGGGTCCAGTCCTGTTCAATGTATTCATCAATGACATGGATGAAGGGATGGAGTGTACCATCAGCAAGTCTGCTGATTACACGAAGCTGGGAGGGATGGCTGACACCCTGGAAGGCCGAGCTGCCATTCAGTGTGACCTGGACAGGCTGGAGAGTTGAGCAGAGAGAAACTGTATGAAATTCAACAAAAGTAAGTGTAGGGTCCTGCACCTGGGGATGAATAACCCCATGCAGCAGTACAGGTTGGGGGCTGACCTGCTGGAAAGCAGCTCTGCAGAGAGGGACCTGGGAGTCCTGGTGGACAACAAGATGGCCATGACTCAGCAATGTGCCCTTGTGCCCAAGAAGGCCAATGGCATCCTGGGGTGCATCAAGAAGAATGTGGCAAGCAGGTGGAGGGAGGTCATCCTCCCCCTCTACTCTGCCCTGGTGAGGCCACATCTGGAGTACTGTGTCCATTTCTGGGCTCCCCACTTCAAGAAAGACAGGGAACAGCTGGAGAGGGTGCAGCGAAGGGCCACAAAGATGATTAGGGCGCTGGAGCATCTTTCTTATGAGGAAAGGCTGAGGGAGTTGAGTCTTTTTAGTCTAGAGGAGAGAAGACTGAGGGGGGATCTCATGAATGTTTATAAATACTTAAAGGAAGGGTGCCAGGAGGAGGGGGCCAGTCTTTTTTCAGTGTTGCCCAGTGACAGGTCAAGAGGCAACGGGTATAAAATCAAATATAGGAAGTTTCATCTGAACATGAGGAGGAACTTCTTGACTTTGAGGGTAGCAGAGCACTGGAAAAGGCTGCCCAGAGAGGTGGTGGAGTCTCTGACTCTGGAGACATCCAAAACCCGCCTGGATGCCATCCTGTGCAACCTGCTGTAGGTGGACTTGCTCTGGCAGGAGGGTTGGACCAGATGATCTCTAGAGGTCCCTTCCAACCCTTAACATTCTGTGATTCTGTGATTCTGCGATATCATTGTGCATATAAAAGAAATCCTGTGAATTGCTAATTTCAGCTGAGATATTGTGTCTAGTAAGAAGATAAAATTAAAAGTGGTATATACCACTGTGGAAATACATCTTAAAAAGAGACTTTTATGTGTCCTAATGCCTCTCACGGTCTCCTAGAATCATGTCCTAATCGGTGGACTATGGAAGGGCAGATGCTTCTTGTTTTCATTTACTGTAGTTATTCTAGTTTGCATAAATTAGTATTTAATTGGGCAAGAGAGGTGAGAGAGAGATTGACATTGGAACTATAACTTAATTATTGGGATACTCATGTGGGTGAATGTCATGCAAGTTCCTGCTGTAATTCAGGAATATTTTTGTAAATTGGAACATTTTCAAAGGGAAAGATGGACCATAACCAAGCTTAGATTATCTGTGCCCCAAATTTTAATACTCTTGTTCCAAATAAGGCAGGAAAATGATTTGCTCCTGCTCGCATATCTAGGGGAAGTTTGTTTGGCTTAACCTCTGATGATGGTGGTGACTGCTCCCTTATCAAAACTAAAGAGGTAAGATCCTTGCGCAGAGGTGTAGAACTAGGGTTTGATTGGTTCATTCACGATAAGACTCAAATGTATATACTTATATACTAAGAAAAGGCTTTAATCACCAGGCTACAGTTAAGCCAGAGAGACATATAGGACATGTCTCATTGTTCAGGATAGAACTCAGATCTGTATTTAACAGTTGGTTCTGATTGGGGAAACACCTGCATCCTGATTCCTGCTTAACTAACTTTTTTTTTTTTTCAAATTCTGGATTGTTTTTCTTTTTCCTAATTCAGTCAACAAATAAATATATAGAATTGTCATGAGATTAGGGAACATATTTACCAATATAGTATCCTCTCCTTGCTAGCATAGGTGTTTTGCAAAATCTTCTGCCTGATTACACTGAAATAAATCTGTTTATTTGACTGACATGACACCTATGTGGTGCAACAGTTGATTTGCCACAGTATCTCTAACTATGTGTCCTGTTTGAACCTGACCTTGATTTACTTGAGCTAGTAACTTCTATCAGTTCAAAAAATAATTATTGTTTGCTCTGTTATTTGATGTGTTTATGGCCAGAGAGTATATTTCCTGAGTTTTCTGCTCTTTATCCTGTTCAAGAACAGATACTGCCTACATATTGCAGATTCATAGTCCAAATTATTGAGTCTATTCCAAGTTGGAAAAAACCTGGGAAGCACTGGTAAAGTATACTTTTTTCAGTAAGAAATGTCTTTCTAGAAGTAAGAAGCAATGGACTACTCTGCAGTGGACCAAAAGGTACTAAGAACAAAAAGAAATTTAACATGAACAACACAATAACATACTGGGAGAGATAAGAATAAGCTGAAAACTGTAAATGAGTAATGCTTTAGGAGTATCTAAGAAAACATTTGTTTAGGCATCATAGCAGGTGTTTTCCTGGCCAGCAGGAATGTTAGCCTAAAATCTCTCATCTTGCTCAGAAATACGCAGGTAGTCCATGGAGGATTGAAAATTAGATGGAAATTTAAAAAAAACCAAGAAGCAACGACTGAAGTGTTCCATACATGCTTCAGGGTGCCTGTGTATGTGTGTGCATATATAATGTCAATTTTAACCAAAGATATGCTATTGTTCTTTGGATTCCCTAAGCGTCACCCACCCGGTTTTGCCTTTAAGCAATCAAATAAAGTGAAGTGTGTAGTTCCAGTCGTTATTTTCAGGTACACCTTAAAATAGGTGAATGTCCTTAATGTGACCATTATTGTTTTACATCATAATTCATACCTACTAGCATCTCAGCAGATGCTTTGGATTTCTCTGGAAACCAAAGAAATAGGAGAACTATCTGTAGGAAAAGAAAACTTCAGAGTGGTGCTGTTGCTACCCACCTAAACACGTACTGTCGCTGTCAGAAGTGGTTTTCCCCGCAACAGACATTAGCACAATGTTTATGGCCAGTGAGATTGTTTAAGAGCACTAAAATCATGAAGTACTGTATGTGCTCTTTAATTAGGAATGTAATATACTCCATCTGGAGTGACTCATTTTTGCAGCCTTCTGTGGAGCTTGAATTTCCCACTTTCCCCTGCAATAAAGAGAACTGAAGCTTTTTTAGTGACTTCACTTTTAGTTAGATCCTAGTTAGCCGAGTAGTTTGTAGAATTTGTTTGCAGACTGTAAGCTGACTTTCCTGAAGGAACAACCAATGGTTTTTATTTCCAAAGTCATAACAAAAAGCATATCAGTGCTAGTAGAAATCTGTACATTTAATTCTCTCTGTATCGACATGGGGAAATTTAAACACAATTTAAATCAGCTCACATCACAGCATATGCATTCATCTCAGCTGCATTTTAGAAGATAAACAGGGTTGTCTGAGACTTTAATTCTGAATATAAAATGTCTTCATTTAAATTTTGGAAAATAAATGTAAATCTATGATTTTCTTTTGTCAAGGCTGTGTGTACGTATGAGAACTAACCAAAACAAAGGACCGTATTCATCACAGAAATAAAATATCTTTGATTCTGGGTTTTACAAAGAATGAAGATTGAATGAATTTACTGCTTTATCCTTTATTCTAAATCACCATCGAAAACCCCTTTCCCTGCATGTCATGAAATGCCTACTTGACATGCAGTTCGGCAGCACATGCCAAAGACCAGAATCTATCAGAAAAATGGCTGGTTGGTTTTTGTGGAAAGAATAGATTTTTATTAACAGAGAGTCACCAGGTGATGCTGGTGGTATAAGGAATGAAGCCTCCTCATAAGTTACCCATATTTCTCATTGCCTTTAAGGGTTAGCATGAAATGAATTGGTGATCTTGCTGTTCTTGGACTGCTGTGCAGAACACAGAGTAATTGGAATCTGGCTGGCAATCTAACTATATACATGTACAGCTGGTATATATACATATGTAACTAGTGTCACTGTTTTCTTTTGTCACTGTATTTGACAAGTTAGTTTGTTTCTGTTTTCACAGGCTACATTTACTCAGTTTTGAATTTAGCAGTTTTTCTGTCACTGTTCTTCAAACAATGCAAATAATCTTGTTTCCTTATGTAGACTTTTCTTGCCAAAAACATATTTATCTAGAGCCTAATCCCATCTCATTGAAATCAATGTGAGTCTTAAATTGGGTAACGTATAGTTTCTTTAAATCCTGACTTATTTCTATTAGTAAGCCTGTAGAGGAATATATATTTACATCACCTAACTTAAAGTCCTTCAGTGAGGGACAGACTGGGAACCCCAGCCTTCAGGTGTAACACTAGTATAAAAATAGATGCCTCTCCAAGGACAGATTCAGAGAGGGATGTATTTTCCCCATTATCAGTACTGATGCCTGGGGACATCTTCCTGGCTATAACACCATAAGCTGGACAACTGGAGAGAAACATATTTCATACTAACTCTGATGCCATCTGGTAAGTTTTTTTCATTGACTAAGTAGCAGAAGCCCAAAATGGGCGTTTCAAATTTATTTTATTTGTTTTATTCATACCTCAAATCTATTCTGATAACACTGGAACAGGTAGTTAAGGCCTTGAAAACACCTCAGTAGAATAGAAAGTGGTGTCGTACGTTTGGCTTATGTCTCCCTATCCTAGACTGCACATACTCAGAGTGGGATGCAAGCAATTCTGTCCTTCTGGATGTTCAACTTAACAGCAATGATCAATTTACACAGATCTACCACTTTTCTTGAATTACCTCCAAATGGAAATGGAGTAAGGAGATAAGGTCTTGCTGTTCGTGCTGCCTCACTTCTACTAGTTACTTCTTTAGTAATCCCTTCTCCAAAACTGATAGCAGACTACTTATGTCTATTTTCTGATACAGTCAGTAAGATGGTACTTTATGGTATCATCTGATGACTTTAACTGCTGATTAAAAATCTTGAATGGTCCCTGTTAAGAGTCACATCCGCTTCAACATTCTTCACCTAGTGCAAAACCTTAATGTACCTGAAATGATGGAGAATAAAGATAAGGAGATGTCAGTTGTCTTGTATAACCTATTCTGTATGTCATGGAATTATAGAATCATGGAATGGTTTATGTTGGAAGGGACCCTAAATATCATCTAATTCCAACCCCCTGCCACGGGCAGGGACACCTCCCACGAGACCTGGTTGCTCAAAGCCCCATCCAGTCTGGCCTTGAACATTTCCAGGGATGGGACATCCACAACTTCTCTGGGCAACCTGTTCCAGTGTCTGACGACCTTCAGAGTGAAAAAAAAATTCCTAATACCTATTCTAAATCTACCCTCTTACAGTTTGAAGCAATTACCCACTACATGCCCTTGTAAAAAGTCCCTCTCCAGCTTTCTTGTAGGCCCCCTTCAGATACTGGAAGGCTGCTGTAAGGTCTCCCCGGAGCCTTCTCTTCTCCAGGCTGAACAACCCCAACTCTCTCAGCCTGCCTGGTACAAATTTACGGAACTAAGCTGATTTAACTGATAACCTGGCTCAAAGTGTGCATATAAGCACTCTTTTTTTTTTATTTGTCTGCTTTGAATCCAGTACAGTTCTTCCTTCTAGCATCAACTCTCTCCTTACATTTGAGTATTTAAAGCAGCAGAAGGAAATGGCGAGGGGCAGGGAGTAACATAAGAAAGTATTTAAAACCTCTAGTTCTGCCAGCCGTGGGTTACAGTTTAGAAATCAGGGAATCTGGAAGGTCACTGGAGAGTTCACTGAGGCCGGAATTCACTGGCATGAATTATGGATTACTTTGGCATTTTCGGCTCAGAAGATTTTGAGAGTGTTTCAGGAATGAGAAAGCTTTCCATCAGATCATTCCTCACATAGGGATGAAGTGAGGTGTCAGAGGTTGATAGTGTTCTTCCCGGCTTTCTGGTAAGTGATCACAAGCAAATGCAGCCTTGCCCTCCCTTTTCAAGGGAGAAATTATATGAACCAGTTCACTGGAGAGGCAGGGAAAGCAAGCAGAAAGAGGAGGAATGAAATTAAAAGGTCAAATATTTCCTTGTCCACAAGCCAAACAAAACAGTCCAGATACAAAAACCTTACAGAATTATAAGGGAAAGAACAGCATATAGGTTAGCATAAAGCTAGAGCTGGTTACCATTTTTAAGTCTTGGTGTCAAAGTACCCTTACGCAGGTGTGTAGGATTTCATTGCTCTGGACCTGAAGTGAAATTCACGCCTACAGAGAAGGTCAGGAAGGCAGGTCTCATCGCCATTTATGTCCTTTAGATGACCCTTTGCACAGCAGGGATTCCATATGCAAAGAAATGGTTTTTGCTGTGTTTTTAGGTCAGTTTATGTAATGTATAAAGCTTCTGTTGGAGAGTATTCATGCATTCTGCAGCTTTTTTCTGCTGCTGTTTTGTTTGTGGGGTTTTTTTTGGGGATCTTTGCAGATTCTAAGATCTTCAAAAAGGGATTTGGGGTCACAGAGTAAAAGCAGGACACACGTGATAAAGATGGGGCAATGATTGTTCAATTAACAGATCAATAAGTAGCCTCTCACACAAACGGTTGTCAATTATAAATGCCCAAATGTTGGTTAAACTGCATTTCGGAATGTTTCAATGTAAAAATCAATGTCCAGAACACACAGTGCTAAGCAGATAAAACAGTCTAAACAGTCTCTTGAATCTGTACTGTGACAACGATATGAGCCCAGCAATCATAAAAATATATCTTCATCCTGTTTGTAGCTCTTATGTCTTGCTGTGGGCCATTTCTGTTTATCCATCCACATGAACGGCAGAACACGGGCTATGCTGAATAAACAGCAATGATCTGGATGAAGAAACAAAAAGGTCTTTCAAATTTTGATTTTCTTTTATGCTGCCAGTGCAGTGACTGCTGAAAAGGCAAAGGAAATTAGGTTGAGTGTTCAGTCGGGAGGGAGCGAGACCTACAGTTGTGTTATTTAAATGCAAAGGACGTTGGTGGGCGCCTAGCGTGAATTCAGTGAGGAAGGAGAGGGCTGCAGAGCACCTCCTGTCACCGCAGTCTGTTTAAAAGTGTGCTCATAAAAGGGTCAGAAAAGGTTTGGCTGCCAACCTGGTTTGCTTCAGTTAACACTACACAGTGAAAGGACGGTGGATGATTATTCTTTCTGGAATTTGCTATACATTTAATAAACATGCATACAAGTAGGCTGTGAAAGCTTTGTCTCTCTACTGTATCGCTAGGTGAATGTATTTATGACAATAATCTTTTTGAATTTATATTGCAATACAAACCAACACCTTCTCCCTCTACCCCCATAAATTTGAAGATAGGCAAGTTTATTTTAATTAAACTTACATTTATATATTTCTGTCCTTTTATTGCTTTGAAATCATGTCTTACAACCTATGGCTTATTGTAAGAGTCCTAAGCAAATGTTGCATATGCTTAAAAGCTACACATAGATGTACGATTTCCAAAAACGTCTTTCAGTCATAAGAACAATCTCCAGCAGCTGCATGTTAGTACAACAACAGCAGGTGGGCAGCTTTCTGATGAAAGCTCCTGCATGCATCATTTTTTTCCCCCATTCAACGAAGTCTTTGAAAGGATGAGAAAATTTCTGCATTTGAAGAAGCATCATGTTCATCAGATAATTCCTTCAAGAAGAGGGGTGCCTGGATTTCCATATCATTATTAAGGATAGCAGCTACCCTGTCTTCAAATCACACTGAGTGGATCTGGCTCTTCTGTCCAAATGCTGCAAACAGGAGGATAGAAGCTATCTGGTCCCACCTGTCCTTAAAAATACAGTTCCTACTGTCATTTTTATTGTTGGGGTTTTTTTTTGGTTAAAGTTAACCTTGACTTGCTGCTCCAGTGTTGAGATGTTTCAAAATGGTCTGGGGTGATTCAGTACTGTTTCCTATATGTGAATATTGAATTTGCATATGATTCAGAAGTACATGAACTAAGATCTAAAAAGCCTCTGAGAGCTTAAACAGATAGGAAAAGTACAGTATTACAGAAAAACAAACACACATATGTAAGATTTTCTTCAGTAAATAAATAAGCAAGTTTTCAATAAACAAACAATGCTTACCAAGATATAATCAGGATTGTGAATAATAGGTATTATTATTTCACATTGTGATTATCACTGTCTTAGACATAAATTATTTAGTAAGATTGCAGCTTGTATACTTTGCAATTAGGGGAAAACTCTAACTTCACTTCATCCCTTCACCAGTCTCTTTTGATGTGGTTAACATGAATTTCTTTTTGATCTTCAGAAAAGAGGGGAAAAAGGCTTTATGTAACAGACTTAAGAAACAGGGCATTTAAATGAACATACCAAGGTCATTTACCATTCTAATATATGCAGCAGTCTCTCATTTTGGTTATACTGCAACAAGAAAAAGAGACAAATATGAAAACCAAAACACTTAAGAAAGGTGTATGTATTGATTTATTCAGCGTGGTGCTGCAAAATACATTAGTCTACCTGTCCTGTTGCAGCCCAACTCATTGACATGTATTTCCCTTTTAATTGAATTCAAAATTTTATTCATGCCTATCAAAAATGCACCTCTCCTTGCAGTGGTGGTGTGCCAAAAGGCTATATGAAGATGTTGCTGCCAGGGATTCTTCATCCTAACAGCAGATACATGTGGTTAATCCAGTGAAAGGCTCTTCTCGCAGATAGTCAGTTTTTCCTTCTATGGGAAACTAGCAAAAATTCCCATTTTTGGGAAGTTCAAGTCAAAGCTTAAGATGTGAACTTAAGATTTCATTTATTAAAAGCATACTCTGCAATTGCTGAACTACATTTAATAAAGCTGTAAAAAGTATATATTTGCTTATACTTTTAAAAGTTACTATAATAAAAATTAGAAGAAATCAGTGAAATCTTACTGTCATAACAAGCTGTAGCTAGAGATGATCCTTTCCTTACTTACACAACCTAAATTTGCACTAAAATATACTAATTTACTTGTGATGTAAGGAACGTTGTTGACTGTTCCTAGCAAAATGTTAAGCATGAAGAATCATGAGCTGAACCAGAGCAAAAGATCCCGTTAAAACCAGTGGACCCATTTAAAGTTGATTCTTAATCTTTCTGGCATACCCTGTTGTACAGCCACAGATGGAACTGAAAACAAAGCAGATGTGGAGCAAAACCTTGAATAATCAAAGAAACGGACTCTGAATGTGTATTCCTAAATCCTCCTGATTGAGAACAGTATCTTTCTGGGAAAGACACTTAGGAGTCTGCTTAAAGTAAGGTAAGTACTTGTAAAATTCTAGTGTTGATAATAATCCATTGATTCTAATAATAGCCTTAGTACTTCATTGGTTGCAACAGGAATTGACTATAGTAGAAATATATTCTTGAATTTGCTTGAAGTATAAACATAACAAATATTTTGAAGTGGTTTTTTTACTGCAGCTTTTCTTCATCTGCCCAATAAATGTCCATGCCTTCCAACCAGCTCCTACCAATCCTCAGTTATTTTGGATCTGGATGCAGGCAGAAGATGGAATTGAAGGCAGGAGAGTGAGTGGAGCCAATCAAACTCTTTAGACTCTTATTACATAGCTTTTTAGTCCTACCAGTGATACTGATTCTTTTAACACGTCTTTCTTCTGTGCATTGGAAAGGCATTTCTTAAAAATTACATATGTCACCTGGACATGAAAGAAACCTCAGAATCAGGTAGAAGCAATTTTACTTAAATAAACTGATATTCCAGATTGTAGGAGAACTATTTTCCAAGCTCTGTTGCTTGGAAAATTATGGGTTATAGCTATATGATTGTTTTCAAACGTAATGCCCTAGGGAAATCAACTTACTCAGTTTCTCTTACACATCTTGGTCCTTAGAACAAATTAAGAAGTAGTATTAAGATCACCTTTTTTAGTATAGCTTGACAATTATAATGATTTAAACTGTAATTTCAGCTGAGGTCTTAAAGAATTAATCACCATTTCTCATAGAATTTCTCCCTGACACTTTTATTTGACAAAAACATACATTATGTCCAAACAATTTCTTTTATCTCTCTCCATCAGAAAAGTTGTATTTCAGTACATTTATGCTGGCATTGCTGCTGAGCTGAAACAGTGTGCCCATGTTAAAAACTGAATTGGTATTTTTAAGAGGGCAGATTACATTTTGAAATACATCGATGAGGGTTTTTTTTAGTTTGGATATTATACAAATATCCTCAGTACTAGGGTAGATTGCTCAGAAACTTTGGGAGTAGTCGGTTTCTGATTTGAATAACTAAAAACCCAAGCATTGATATTCTTATGCTAATGATTATGTTCTTCATGGTTAATGTTCCTTACAATTAATGGTAGTATCCCAATGTGATTCATAGAACAAGACTATAAGAATGCCTCCCAATATGATTTTGTTCTCTAATTTTAATGTGACCGTTTTAAATATTTGTTGAATCACATAGATTTCCTTGCAGTGGCTTCTTAAGTACTTCCTAGTTATAGTGGGATTTTTTGCAGGATTTTTTTCTCACTGACTAAATCTTTTGACTTATTCTAAAAAATATTTAAATAAACAGCAACTTTAAAATATTATACTTTCACTGAAATAAAGTTGTGCAAGAAGCAGCTGGGTCATGCTATGGAACAGAAGAGATTGTCTAAAGAGTGCTGTAAGTGACATCCCAGATTTCAGTCTGGTGAAGGGAATGCTCTAAATTGCTGCGGTTTTGTCCCGCCTACTACAGACGGGCTGCTTTGAAGCCAGGGCAGCCAGATTTAAGAGAGCTCTGATTACCCTACACCTCCAGCACAAAGCTCTCAGCACTTCTACCATATTGTGTAGCTCCAGACCCAGGTAGCAGGGATCACTAGACATAGCACAAGAAGCAGGTTTCTGTGGTTAGCAAGCAATTATTTCAGAGTACTAAAACATCATACGGAGTATTAACTAGCTAAATTTCAAATATGGTGATGCTGGATCATCTTCCTGAGTCCCATGATTCCATCCCACTCATCCCTCCCATCCCATGCCAATCATATTAGGAAGGAAAGTAAACACTCAAATGGATGGTTAGTCTATGGTCTTCTTAGCTAATTACAGAGGAAATTAAAAATGCCGAGCTGGTATACAATGCCTATAGATACAAGCATCCTTTGCAACTTTCAGCACTAACGTATTTCTACCACATTATATTAGTATCAGCATTATCTCTTAAAGTCTCGATTACTTCATTAAATCTAAAATATTCTTGTTGACATCACCTGGATGTTTGGTATATTGCTGCAAAACGCATAGGAAAACATTGTCAGCAAGGTGCTATAACCACAGTCAGCATCTTGGCAGTGCTCACCTTTCCCTCCTGGTTGGTCCTGGGGAGTATTTATGTTCCTTATGTAATGGCTGTCAGAATATTCCAGTAGTGGAAGGAAAAGACGTTTTAAATGCAAGTCAGCATTTGGTTGATGGTAAATGGACATCACTTGCATGTAGAAGTTTATAATTGAGAAAACACCTTTTTCCGCCAACCATATCATTTTTAGAATCCCGAAATAAGATCAGTGGTTTGAAAAACAAAAATGCAAATTAACGGTTAGGGTAACCATGTACTAGTTTCTGTGCTGAATTAAAAAAAAATAGCTTCATGTAGACCTACCTGGAGAGCTGAACTTGTTTGATATCCTTTTTAGGTAGAAGAAATTGAACTGCAGCCACTATTTCAAAGTTGATGTATGGTCCATAAGATAATTGCAAACAAACAGGCAACTGGATTCATCAGAAGTTCAACTTTTTTGTATTTTCTATGAGTGCATTTATTTTTGAAATGCTATTATACAGAAAATGGATAACCTCTCTGTGTCTTTTGCCCTTTCAGATTCATATATCAAACATGCAAAGTTACAAGGCAGAGAAGATCCGCATATGTTTAATGTTAACCATGAGGCTAAGCTCTTAATTGGATCAAAGCTGCTATATGTAATTTTCCTCCTACAATGTTTAGCCTTAGTGACCCAGCGTGAGCTCCAGGAGTCAAGCTGACTCCTTTCTGTCTTGTTCATCCTCACCATTACTAGAAGTCAAATTAGAGCATTGGTGACAGCTGTGCAACAAACTCTTTGTTATCCAGCCATGCTCTGACAGCAGATGTAAGTGATGAGGTGTAGGAAAAAACCCACACTGTTGAAGATGCACAAGAAGGAATAAAATCTAGTTCAGTTGTCTAGCTGTGATGCTGTTGCAGGGCAAATGGGAACACAAAGCATCAAACAGCTATTTTTATTTCCAGACTCAGCATATTCAGAATATGCATAGAGACAAGTTTGGGTTTTTTTAAAGGAGATGAAATTTTTACCAAAGCATCTTTTCAGAACAGGACATGTCTTTAAAATTTCTTCTAATATTGCTTTGAGGAATTTCTGCCCTTTCTGCTTGCATTCAGAATTACTGACAAACATGTTCAAGCTGCTGCATCATCAAATGGAGCCATTTCAGAGCTGCCAGCCCAAGACTCTATCTTTGGCTACATGGCCCATCCAATCTCCCTGACTGTCAATCAAGCTAGGAAGAAACTGACCCTACTGGGATGGAGACTGGGGAGATGTGCATTACAGTGACTACGGGGCCAGCGCACAATTGTCATAGATGTCAATCAAGTTGGGCAGTCGAAGCCTCTTCATCTGATGAAAAGGAGGTAACTGAAGGCCATGGAGGTGTTCCAGTGCAGTGGGGGCTCCTCGTGGAGGGAGGCAGCACAGTGGGCAGGAAAGGGCAGCCCCAGCCCAGGACACCTGACAAGTCTATGGAGGAGAGGTGGGTCTGAGGTCAAGGTAGGAAGTCAATCCACTGGTCAGGATCAGGTCCAGTGAGGGTAACCAGGGTCAGACACAGCCTGCTCATCAACAGACAGCTTCATACGGATAAGATCAAGCTAGGACACCAGGTGGCAGAGATGGAAATGGGCGTCCTACAGTATCATTGGTGCTGACTATATTAATTAGACTCACACTGCAGCAAAGTCTGCTCACAGTACCCATGAGGAGCAGTTTACTGGTTAAATTATAATTGGTCTGTATATTTAGTTTTCTGCTTTCTTATATGCTTCAGTTACCTAAAATATCTCTACTAATAGCGAACAAACACATGATACACAAAAACTAACTCATTTCTGTTAGATCATATCTGTTAAGTAAATTTATTTAGAACTTGATAGTAATAATAATGTCATTTTTACGTGTTCAGCTAATGCAATCATTATGCTGGATTCATAGAGAAAGCAACCAGAAACAAGCTATAAGAACATTCTGGAAAATGTTCACTTCAGGGGAAGAAACTTGCATTTAACTAAACTCTTTTAATGTAATGAAATGCCCTTATTCTGCAATGCTTTTCCATATGTTTGCTTGTGTAATCCCATTTACTTCTGAGATGCTGTTCACATCCATACACCTAAATGTACATGAATGCATTTTAATGAAGGTGGAATCATACGGTGGTTTATCTGTTTCATTTGTCCATCCTTAGCCTCAGCAGATGGAGGTAGACATGTAAAAATTGCAGTGGAAGGACATGAATTTTTTTTTTTAAAGGAAATATCATGCCTACACACATTTGAAATTATATTTATAGGACTTTTATGTCTATCTTTCCGATTTCTGAAATCCAAGAAATTTTTATTTTTGGAGCTTTAAGTACCCTTGAATATGTCTCTAGATTCTTTTGCTCTTTATTTTTGCAAATTTTTCTGAATTTTTACAATAAGTGTTTACATTCTTTTCATCATGAATTAATATGCAGCCAAGTAGGCATGATGGCACTGAATATTTTTGTTAAGAATTTTACCTGTATTTTGAAAACATCTGGTTTTTAATGCATTTGGTGAAGGCAGACCTCTGCCACATGTACTACTTTACCTGTGAGGAAGAAGAGGGAACTAAACAGATGACAATGTGCTGCACCATAACAAGGAGTGGAAGCACTATGTAAGAGCAGTACTGGGTAGAATACAATCAGCTCTTCAGCATTTTCTGCGGTCTCTGTGATGTTCTTACTTAGTTATTCCTACATTCAAAGAATCAGAAATACTTATGCTTCTTGAGTTGTACCAAAAAAAGCTGTCAGGTCAAAGTTTTTGTGTGATTAGAAATTATGCCATTCTGTCTTGTAAAAACTGAAAAAAGAGAAGGGTTCTGTGAATGAGCCTTAAAAGTGCAAAATTGTCCTTGAAAGCACTAATTTGATAGACTACTACTTCAATAGCATTAAAGTTTTGTGTTTTTCAAAGAGTTAATATATGTTCAGCTGTCACCATGATAGATTGTCAAAGACTCTCTTTGTGCAGGTGGCAGAAAGAAATCTTTCAACAGTGGTCCAGACACAAAATGTACTTTACAGGACTCTTCATCCATCCGTGAACTGGATAAAAGGAGAAATAAGAAGTGGGTGGGAGACAGAAGGATGAAGGACATATGACAGGCACTTTTGATGCATAATTGCTGAATAGCTAATCTCTGTCCTACAGTAACAACTTCTTCTGAAAGTAAAGTGTTTTTCCCAACTACACGGGCAGACCACCTTTTGCAGATCCACATTGCAGTGGATCTGCCCTGGATCCTCAATCTTATGCTGAGAAATAAGGGAGACAAAATAAATTGGAGATTAGAGGTATTTTACTACTGGTACCTGATAATTTGATGTTACTCCTGAAGCTGTGGTGTATTCTTCCTGGAGTGTTTTCTTAGGAAAGACAGCAGGGTATCCAGTAATCAAAGCTTCCTGACAGATCAAGCAAAGAGGCTGATGTAAATTCTGAAACATGGTGATTTCAGACTTGAAATTAAGAATATATAATCAATGTGTTTTGAGATTGTTTGCTAGCTGCTTTTAACACTGAGCATAGCTAACTCCTAGCATGATTAACTCCATTCTCTATAGCTGGTAACTGTAAAACCAAGAATATAATATGTGCTTTCAAAAATTATCTGAACAGGATGGGGCCATTAATAATTTTTTCTCATTCTAAGTTGGATCCTGAAAGAGATTTCTTAAAGTTGAAAAGCTGAGAAAAATGGAGAGGGTTATGTTCGGTTTGTGGGCATATGTTACTCTGAAATCAATACTGCTTTTAAAAATAAAAGTAAGCCTTATGCCATATTTTGTTTGTAATAGCTTGTGTGGCTGGTTGTGTTCACCCTTAATTTCCGTATGTTTGGAATGGTAAGCCTCTAGAAGAAAATTCTGTGAGGCTGAAAAGGAATTTCCATATATGGTCCCATTTTCAAACATTCATAACTTTGTATGGGATCCTTCGAGATGAAATTTCAGATTTCCCAGGGAATTCATTGAGGTTAATAACAAGACTGTCATAAACCAACACATTTTCAAAGAGGCAGAAGCAGAGGTGTTCAGTGTCCCTGTTTGTTATTTGGTTCACTGGAAAACACTGCTAAACAATTCTGTTGTACAGTCATTTTTAGTAAAGTCTGAAATTTTTCATTTTGTGTGTCTCTTTATACTTGTTTTGTAACGTTCACAGTGTTCTATTTCTTTGCAGAAAAATAAAGCACATATTTAAAGATGTTTGCTTTTAAAGCGCAAATGTGAATACATATTGACTGTCTCTTTCAGTAGTGTATATGAGACTCCATGTCCTGTCTGCCACATGATATAATAACAGTCATGCCCAGGGCAGTACAACACAAAATACTGGCTCAGCCACTTCCCCTCACTTTTGCTGAAAGGGAAGGGAAAACCTTGTTTCCTACTGAAAAATAAAGGTAACTTTTCTAACAGGTTAAGTTCGAGCTTATTTAGGAAGGCCCATTTTTTGCATGAGTAAAATGTTTGGTGTGGAATAATGCAAAGTGTATTCTGGTACAAATCACTTATGATTTGGCTAAGAGCTTGAATTCCTCCTGCTGCCAACAGGCCTTGGAGTACCTGCACACACAGCAAATTTCTCATGGGTTTATTAAATGTTTTGCTTATGAACTGTGCGCTCTCTGCATGTGCTGGTTGTGTACTGCATTTCATGTAGAGTCATCAAGCACTCCGATAGTCTTCCAGTCAGGCCCAATGGCTTTATTGTTGATTCAGGAAAGCAATCTTTTTTTAAAAAGGCATCATTAGAAGAGAGCTATAAGATCATGCTCTTCTGGGAGTCTACCAACATGGGTTTTTTGGCTCACAAATGTGCTGAAGGCTGAGGAATAAGAGATCCTGAGATCAACTCACTGGCACTGATAATTACTACTTACCTGAGGTGGTGACTATAACAGTACGAGATCACTTAGGAGGCCTCAGATGTTGACAGGGAAATAGGGTGAATGATCTTATTAATTAAGGCATTGGATTCATAGAGAAGCGATGTGATTTTTTTGTAGCCAAAAGTGGAAGAAAAATCCACCAACAGCTCTAAATCTCAGGCTACTTCCCCTTAATATATTTTCCCTTATATTAATTTGCCAATTTTTTAATTAACTCTTTTTGAGGGAAGAGGAGGAAGGAGTGCAGTGTAACTCATTCTGGGAGGCTCTGCAGTCTGATGGATGCCCCGGAAATTCAGACCTCTAGACAACTTCATTTTGATCTTCTTGTTGATGCTTCTCTGTTGTGCAACCGTGGTCTTGTTATGCCCTCGGTAGCTACTTTGCAGCAAGATGTCCGGGAGGCACTGAGGTAATGTCTGCATTATAAAGAATGCTGACCCGAGGATAGAGCTTTCAGTCTCTTTTTCTCCATTTTCAAATGGTTCCTCAGGTAGGTTTATGTTGTGTTATCATGTTATTTTCGTTTCATTTAATATGCTCTTTCCTCACATTCTACATGGTGGAGAGGCATTTGCTTCCCTTTAATACAGTACTTTAATTTTCAAGTGAAGTAAAAACAAGCACTGAAGTATGGAGTCCTGCAAAATACCCAAATACGTAACGATGCACCCTCAGTCAGGGATGTGTTTGTGCCACACAACTGTGTGTGAATGAATGAACAAATAGCTGAGAGCAGACACTTTCATTTCTTCACAGTGCCAAATTGATGTGTGAATTTGGAAATCAGAATGAGACCCTGTAGTAGGAGAAGAATGAGATACAGTTAGTATATCCATCCATCTTGCCCATAGTCTCACTGGAA
Organism: Chionis minor; assembly: GCA_013398295.1. NCBI lineage: Eukaryota > Metazoa > Chordata > Aves > Charadriiformes > Chionidae > Chionis > Chionis minor. The sequence goes on along the minus strand of VZSF01008499.1, from coordinate 1,881,129 downwards.
GATTGCACCGTGGAGCCAGTCAGAACGAAACAGGTGAATTACTGATCTAGATTTTCACAGGGGAAATTCACCCTTGAAGGTATTGCTTTTGCCCCTGGTGATGTGCTTTTTGTACCAACTTAATTCTCTACTGTAGTTTCTGTCAACCTCAACTTTATTCCACTCCTGTCTTTTTGACCTTTGCTCCTGCTCTGTCCCTTTATTCCACTTTCTTCCTTTCCTTCTTTTTAGTTCATTTCCCCTAACAACCTCCTACTCCCAAAAAATGCAACTGGCATTACTCGCTGGTCTTGGGTGTTCTTCCATTCCTTCTGTTAAAGTGAGCTTCAGTTTAAGAGTAAGATACCTGCCTTTCAGCATCTGTGCATCAAGTAGGTCATTAGATTCTTAGTTGCAATGTCATGCTTATTTTGTACTCAGTGGATGATCACAAACATAAATAAGAAGTAGGATTTGATGAACTCTGAAGACTCAGACAGAGTTCCTGTTTGAAAGACTGGGATGTTTGCATTTGGATTTCAGTCTTTTGCCATATAGGAAGAGTAGCAGAAACGTACTGAATTGGGCAAAAATTCTCAGAATTAATTCAGTTGGCCAGGCATTCAGTAATGTGTTTCCTTGGTCTCATAGTCTTCAAACACCTTTAATTTCAATTGCCCTGTTAAAGATTCACAATTTTCTCCTGTTGATTTCTATGAACAGCTATCTAGGCTGTACTATTTTTTTTTCAGCATCACAGAAGTATCTACTACGGAGCTTATTAACTCTAGTTCTAAAACTAACAAGCAAAATTAAGATGTTGCCATGTATATTTTAGAAGTACATTTCTACCATCAGTTTGGCCATGGTTTTAACAAATTTTCGCTTAGATGTAGTAAATGATTTCTAAAAATACTCTATTATTATCAATGGCCATAATTGCATATAGAACAGGCTAATTAGAGATAAAACCCCTATGAAAGCAGAGCTATATTTATTCTATTAAACCCTTATCAGCGCATTGGAACATACTGATAAACAATAAAACACAAACAATATTGAACGCCACATATTAGTACAATATTCTGATCTCTCGTTCCACTAAGTACAGTGGTAGTGTAAAGAAAGTAACAATTCACAAAAAGATATGAACCTAAGGAAGTAGCTCTTTCAGAGAGACGGTTCCTGAACAGTTTTAGGTATCTTTAACTCTCTGTCAAGCAGAGATACTTCTTAATTCAGTTTTACTACACTAGTTTAATATTAAAATAAATAATGTACATTTGGCATGGCCATAAGCAATTATTTTTGTCATGGAATTAAGAGGGTGATTTTCTCCCCTTGATATCTTTAAATAAAGACTTCAAAAATTATAGGAAAACAGAATGGTAAATAGATTTCAGGGAATAAAATACTAAAACATCACTATGCAATAATTAGGCAGCTAATCATACAGTTCGAAAGAGCACAGGCGTAAGAGTTTCTGTTGGTATGTATTTACCATTAAATACAAATTTGTGATTCGCAAGTAGATGAAATACTTTGCCATCATGAACTGCTATTGTTAGCAATAAGCTCAGAGGTCGTTGGGTAACTCAATCAATCGTTGGGTAAAGATGCCCTGGTTATATGGTAAAAAAGAGAATCTGTGGAGCATTGTAATTTTTATTTTTGTGTAACAGTGAAAGACAAAATGCAAATGGAGAGGAATTATTATGCTTTGAACTTTCCCTAAATTAAACATTGATCTCTGAACAGCAATCAAAGCTGGATTAATGCAAAGGGAATCATTTTAGTGGCAGAAAGCTAACAAACAATCTTCTGTACCATGCATATATTTACTATTACTCTCATCCTGCTACCACTGAAAAATATGACAAAAAAAATATATATTCTGAGGCTAAAGTGATCCCTATGGATGGGTTTTGTTTCTTGATGTTGTTGTTGCCCAACATATATGGAAGAACCAAGTAATTAGATTTGCTGGACATTCAGAATTGACCAATACATTCAACTGATCTTCAATTCCATATGCACTAAAACCGAAAGAATAATTCCTTGCCTTGCCTCTAAATTCTGCAAAGATAATTTTCTTTCTTTGGAATTGTGTAATTGCCCATAAATTTTGTCACAGAAGGAATTATTGGAAAAGCTCCCTGGAGCCAAATTGTTTTCCACAACCCATAGTAAGATGGTATTTTTCTGCTACCAAGTCTTACCCTTATTTTGTGTTACCTCTAGTAGGTTCTGGTAGCTGCGACTTTAATTAATTCAGTTCAATATTACCAGGACACAGACTTTCCATTCCATTGCTGTAATTGATTCTGAACTTTGCAAATAGATTTCAAGGCAGGTTTTCTAATGATGTGTCTACAGCCTTATAATCAACTCTTTTATTCACTTTTATGGGGTTTTTTTAGAGAAATAAGTTGTCATGTCCAGAAGATCATTTGATTTATATTACATTGGATATAATTTTGAGTGGCTAATTCATCCGAACTTTGATATGAATTTAGCCAGCAACCTAGTTTTTGTTGAAGGAGTTGGAGACCAGTCATGCTATTCAGACTTTTAGCTTTGTCACCAAATATGTTATTCCTTTAATGAATTTACTGTTTTCTTCTGCCATTTTAAGAAGCTTATTTTCTGCAGATGTGCTAATATACTCAGCTTGAGCTTGTATCCATAGATTTTAAATGTCTTACCTGTGTACTAAGAGGGAGCCGTAGTACCTTTGGCCATTTTTGGGGTAGGTTCATAGTTAAGAGGATAACTTCAGCTTTAAAAAAGTCTCTGGTTAAGAAAAGTAGTTTTTATATCTTATTATATGTGGAATTAAATTTTTAGATCCTCAGATCATAGGGTAACTTTGATTGGGAAGGACCTACAGAGGTAATCTCGCTGAACCCTCACACTCAAAGCTGCTTTACTCAGATTATGTTGATGTGCCCAGTTGAGTTCGGAACACCGCCAAGGGTGGAGATTCCACAGCCTTTCTGGGCAACCTCTTCCAGTGTTGACCACCCTGAAGGAGAAATGGGGTTTTTAAAATACGTAGTCAGAATTTCCCATGTTCCAGCTTGTGTCCATTACCTCTTGTACTAGTGGCTGTCATCAGATTACATGAATAAAGTGTTAAAATAAATTGTGTTATTAATTTCTAAGAACTTTTTTTTCCTATTGTAAAGTGAAATACTTTTGTGTATTATAGCAACCACTAATGGTTGCTTTGGTTTTCTTAGCTTTTACAATATTCATTACCACACATTTGAGAAAGAAAAAATATTATCAATTTAAGTCAATTTGACAATCTTGTGATTAAAAGCCTTATGAATTTAATGAAAATGTAACACACAAAAAAAAAAAGAAAAAAGAGGTAGAATGCTAACTGTACATAGCTTTCTCAATCAAGGGCCTCTTTAATGTTTAGAAATATAGGATCTCAAAGATAGCTCTCTCTCAATGTCTTTGCTACTCCAGGTAGAAGGATCCTCTGTAAAACAGGTCAAATTGTTTGGCAGCTGGGAGGGGTGGGCAAGCATGGGAGAATGTGCAAGCAAACGTATATTGCCAACAGATTTGGTTCACAGGAAGGCTCACATTTGACTTTTGGTCAATGAATCTCTCTCTTGATTTTTTCCTTCTTTTCTCTGGATTACTTTAGATGACTTTCTGGACGCCAGCTTCACAATACCAAGAACAGACATTACTTACTGAACAGGGAAGAGGAAATCGATGACTGTCAACTGCAGGTATAAATTTGGTGAATGATCATATCAGAAACAATATGAAATGACAGCATTTCTTCACAGATATGTAACTTTCTTTCCAAGGCTGTACTGATGCACTAATTTAATTCTACTTCTTTTATGTAACACTGGGAAAAATGGTCTATAAGTAGTTCTCAGGGCAGAGAATAAAGTTAGATCTCCCCATGTCATGTTAGTGCCCTCACTGCTGAACTACGGAATCATGATCCCTCTTTTTTCCTTCTTTTGGTCCAGAGGAAGTTCATAACTGATTTAATTTTATTTAGGTGGTGCTATACGAGTCTATAAAATAGTGATAAGTAATACTCATTTAGAGCTAGCTGGGTGCTTAGGACCTCCTTACAAGTCACAGATTACATGGATTTGAAACCATTCAGTAAAAGAACCTGGCTCAAGTATACAGTGAGAAAGGTTTTCTAATCAGCAACTCCTACAGACAAGGGGATGCTGTTCCCAGGGAGGGGGTGTATGAAGTAAAAGCAACCACATATTGCCGTGTTTCTTAGTGGTATTTATTAAAAGTGAACCGGTGGGCCTCCAAAGACTTTCGAAATACGTTACTCTATTGCAATTCCTAATATTAATCCTAAATATTAAATGTTAATTACACGTTAAACTATTCCTGCCTGAAAAGATAGAATCAGCTTGGGGAATGCATGGAAGCAAATGCCTGTGCATCAGGGGAAATCGTGTGATGGAAAGATAGCATTTCTTCTAAGCTAACAACCTTTCCACCTAACTCCTCTGCTACATGCCTAATTTCTTATGCTTATCAAAGCTTGAAAGTCCACTGATTACTCTGGCAGTGAAGGACATACTTTAAATGCACATGTGGTTTATTTCAACCAGAAGTTTGGCAGTTTGGAACAATCTGAGGAATGCACTTGTTAAAGAAAGTATAGTGTCAGAAAAGACTCCAATTCCATTCCCAGCTATCCATCAAGCTTCAGCTGTACCAGCTTTCAAACTGGCTACCTGGTAACGTCCAGGTAAATTACTTATGTGGGAATATGGAAAAAAGGTATTTCAGCCTAAATTGTTTCACTTTTTATTTTGAACATTATGTATAGCATTATATGATAGTTTCATGCCAATGAGATGCTCTCCACTTCTTGACTGTTCTTCACTGTCGTGCCAATCTAACAGGCAAGTGGCTTTGCAGAAGAAAATCTGATCATCCCTGTGGCAAAACAGATGATCTACATCTTCTGCACACTCCTTTGGTGTGGAATAATTTTGTTGTTAAAGCAAATATCTCATCTAGGTAAATATCCATGCTTGGGGCCAGAACGGCTGTATAAGAAGCTCACCAACCTTAAGGCACTTAAATAGCTCAAGTTTTGACTAGACAGTGTTACACAGGATTGTGTTGCCCCAAAGTCCCTCCGTGGATACATGTACAGACCTGTAGCTGTGGAATGCGATGAGGCAGCAGGGACTGCTGGGACAAATGCTGCATTCCAAAGTGGGCGGGTCCTTCCAGCTCAAGTCCATCAGGACCTTTCCCTTTCCTCAGCTGTCTGACACGTGGCCTATGCTGAGACTCTTAGCCATGCATAGATTTGGGTGGCTGCAGAATGGATGGATGGTTACAGGACAGCTAATTATAAGATTGACGTTCCAATACAGTATAGATAGGAATAATGGCAGCTGCAGTCTAACCACTTTGTCAAATCCTAAAGTAATTTAATTTGCTCATTGTATTGGTTCTCCCTGTCTTATAGTATCCCTGTATGGCAGATCACAATGTGGACTTAATGATAGATTCTTGCTAGCTTTGGTCCGGGCAGCAGGCAAAACACAGACAAGGAAAATGCAGCTCGCGATCACTTTATCTGATTCTTTGAAGTTTAACATTTACTTGGGTGACTCTGTCCTACACTGGGAGCCATGCTGTGGACCTGTTCTAAAAGAAGGCTAAGAAAAGGTATTGTTTGTCTATGGCCTGCAGTGGAGAGAAAATTTCTGTTCCACAAAACCATCTTAGACCATTAGGGCATCAAAAGGGTTGTATAATTGTGTTGAATGTGTATTGAGGAGATGGGACCTATAACAAATTAACTGAAATGTCTCATGAAGGGACAGGCAGTCAAACAAAACAGTGCAGAATAATAACTGCATATTCTGACTGAGGTGTCTGGTCTTATTTGCACCGATTTTACTTTAAAAAAAGGATTGCAGGAGCTCAGGTTCTTGACGGGTAATCAATTGTTTGTTATATGTTTGTAGCTCCTAAGTACAACATAATCTTTGTTGAGGATGAGATTCTTCATTTTGCGTGCTTAACTAAGATTGATTTGATGATGACGCAGGAAAATGTCAGCATATGTGGTTCCATCTGGGTATTTCACTCAGATCTTCATATGTGGGTACGTGGCAGCTATATTTACTTTTTAAGTGAGGCAAGTGGTAAATTGTACTGTTGAAAAGATCACATTCATGAACAGAATGTTTACTGTCTCCTGTGATCTTTGTAGGTCAGAAAAAATCATTCTGTTCCTATCCCTGTTTGAGAAATAGATACACTGCAGGTAACTGTTAAAAAATAAGTAAAACAGTGCATGGTTTAGGGCACTAGAGGTGGTGGAGAGATACAACCTGGAGAAAAGAATGAAAAATAGACTTCTGTCATTGTTTGTTGCCTTAGTCAGAAAAATGGCATACCTTACAGCTATAGGTCTAATTAACTGCTTAAGAAATTTTTTTGCTGGGCACAGAAATTACAGAAGAGCTAGCCAGTTACCCTAAGTTCTTCAGCATTTGAAAGGGAAAAAATGAGTAGGTTTGTCTGTAAGTATCTGCGTCCTAGTAGCTAGAAAGGTTTTTATGACTGCATAAATCTCTGATAAAGGGCTGATCTTTACTGCTTTTTTTTGCTTACCTGACAGAGTTAAGAAGACTTTGGATGTCAGGATGTTGTCTCCACTGCATGTAATTACAAGCTGGTGACATTAGATCATCCGTAGAGGCAGCAGAGAGGTCACCTCTGGTCAATGTAGTGTCACTGCCCTAACACTAAAAATGAGTGGGCATGCCTAAGTGTGCTTTCATTACTGTTGGACACAGTTTTATTGCTTAAGAAGTGCCTTCATCCATTCTGATCCTTTCCTGATATTACTTAGCCAGGAAGAGATGAGGAAAACAACACAAATCCTTGCAACACTTATGGGAATCTAGACCTTTTCAGCATATAAAACCACATCTACTCCTGTATATGTTGGCTGAGAAAACAGCACTGCATCAGAAGAATTAGGTACATGGATAATGTTTTCAGCTCCAAGACCTATTAGTGCTCTAGGGTCTATGTTCAAACAATGGTATGTTTGGGTCTTGACTGAGAAACACATTGTCAATAGGATTTCTCCACCTGATATTTCGGCAGTTTCTAGCTATTCTGTTAGGTGACTGGATTTATGAAATTTGTATATTCTTATGATACAGACCTTTGCTCACAGGAGAAAACTAGAAGATCACGCTGCTTGTTTTCAGAAGTGATTCCTCCTGATTCATGCTGAAAGGTGACCCTCTTGACATTCCTGAGTGATAGCATAAGGAGCACAGGCATATTTTACTGTGCTTTGGCAGGAGACAGATGGAGGCAGGATTTTGAGTTTCGAGTTGCTAGACATATCCCCCAGGCAGCTTCCAAACTACTGTAATGTTCTTGAATGCTAATACGTGCATTTTGACCTTTGTTGGCAAACACGAGCCGCAGATATGTCCATCCTGTGACTCTATACCTGAAGAGGCTGGTATGTTCCTCACGAAGAAGGAATAGCCTTTATCTTGAACCAGTATTGACTGAATCTGTGTTAGGATCCCAGAATCTGAAATAGGGCACTGTAGGTCTAAAAGCGGTATTATATGTCACTTGTTATAATGAAATAACTAGGTTAGTAATTCAGCTATTGAACAGCAACTTAGACCGGAAGGGAGATCAATAAAAAACATAAAAATTACCAAGCCTTGCCAAAAATGTAATATCTATTGCAGCTGACCAGACAATGCAGAATGTTGCCTTGTTATTAAGATCAATACTTGTGTTATCTTCTAAATGTAATTTAACGATATTGAAACAGAGAACACCCTTTGGGCAGAGCACTAACAGCTTAGAAAAAAAGCCTGCATAATTATCTATCTAAAACAATAGCTAAGGAACAAGCTCCCAGTGACTCTGTTAAAGGCAAGATAATGCATTAACACAAAACTGAATCGCATGTCTTACATCTTTTCACATTGAGCACCAGGGAAATCAAGGTAAACCTAAAAAAAAAATATAAATAAGGACCCTAACTGGACAAAACACAGAGGTTACTTAATCAAGAATTGTCGCAGTTCTTTAACAAGCCCTATAATTTCACAGTTTAGTCTGTCATACCAGAAAGGTGCCCCATGTAAATCTCAAAGGTGAGAGAACTGATTCAATGAAAGACATTTCCTTTTGCCATCTGCAGGGATACAATTAACAATGCCTCTACAGTGTAGGCAGCAAGGAGTTACCTTTCATCTCTTAAATAGTTCAAGGTGATTTATAAAGCCAAACCAATGTTCAGGCTGCATAGATGCAATTTTGCTTGTTCGTACAGCATGACTGTTTGACTTTTAAGAAAATAAATAAAAATCTGAGGATTTTAAAGATGTCTTTACTTTTTCTCATTGGTATTAGTATTTACCTGCACAATTTTTGGAGGCTGTTTTACATCCTGGTGTAATTATTTTGACCAAGAATGTGATTTTTACTGAAATAATTTGACAACAACTAGGAGCAGCTGCTAATTCCTACTAGAAACAGATTTAGATGCTAATGTGGTTTATTCCCCTTGCATTAACTAAAAGTATAATTACTGGCTTCAGTATTATGGAGGACTGTTGGAATATGCATTTTTGTGTGCATTTTTTAACTGAATTGTAGCAGCACACCTGAACGTTCTTCTTTCTTTCCTTACCAAGCAATATGTAAGACAATTATTTTTTCCCTGAGTTTGGTAATCCAGCATTTTCCCTTTGAGTATGACGATCCTTCTTTTCTTTGACTGGAGGCAGAAGTGTTTGTGACTACTAGAGCCGGCATGATCATTATTTTACTTTTTTTAGCCATTCTTTAAGCACTATATATATATGTATTGAAAAGTGCATGAAAAGTACAATTATCTATTGCATTCCTGCTGCTAAGAAAGCACTCTGTAGAGTGCCAGAGAAGGCAGTCCTGGAAAACAAAAGTAATCATTAGAACCTCTAAAAATCCACCCATCAGAAATATATCTTTAAAATTTAGAACTAATTTATGTGACTTGCATCTGGACAGTGAGAATGAAAAACATCAGGGGATGTAAATGGGCTCAGTAGCGTAGGAGGGTTTGGCGAGTTGTGAAGTTACTTTGATTAGGAAAGTTAAAATATGTAGAGCACTATGCAGCAGAGGTCTAGACAAGTGAAGGACTGGGAAGGCAAGAATAGTAAATCAAATGGCAAAGTATGATGAAACAGCTAAGCTATTAAGTGGCCATGACATTTTGGCAGCTACGTTTATGATCAAATTGCTTGACGCATTGTTAGTGCTCAGTGTTTGGGGCTGTTTTTTCAGTCTAAAACCTACCTATGGCCTTTCCACTTGATTATTTCAGTCCGTGCCCTTTCTTGCTTTCATTTCTTTTCTGCCACAGAGAATGAGGAAGGAAGCATGGGGCTGAATAATAGAGGACTTCAGCTCTGAATTCCGTATTCAGGGAATTATGTGGTCTTAGTCGAGGAAATTCACATGAAAGGACTGACAGGAGAAAGTAAAGGTCCTTATTCTAGGTAGTTCCCTGATCACTTATTATTAACAACAGCAACATCCTTGGGGTGGGGACACTGACATTCTTCCAGAAGCCTTTAAGCCCTGACTTCTCAGGAGGAGAGCTCGCGTGTTTGCAGAAAGGCCCTAGGTCTTCCTTCCCTTTTCTCTGTGCCTGAGATATTCAAAAGGCTTTCTTTTCCATGTAACTGCTCACCAAAGCTTTTTTTCAGAGACAAAATACCTGGAAATTATGAAGCAAGGGAAAAGCATTACCACCACCCCCACCACCCCCCGCTGCCGCCTCTGCCTGCTCTTTCTTTCTTAGGAAAAGCAGAAATCTGCTGTGAAACTAAAATAACATTGGGAATGGATTTATTTATTAAAAGTAAACTTAATTACATCATGAGCTAGAAAAATGTTTCAAGCATACGCAGTCCTTCATTATGGATACTTAGACAATGTTAGGTAGAACACAGAAAGGCTTACTTATGTGTTTGAAGTAAACATGGATCCTTTGCTTTTCAGTAATGGAAAATATAGACGATATTAGAGATGGAAATATTCTGCATATGAAATATGTGTATATATTGGTTAACCAGTGACATTCCTCACTTTTAAGAGAAAATACAATGGCTGGAAATGTAATATCAGACTTTTTTGACTTGTAAACAAAAAGACTTTTTTTTTTGGTCTCAGAATTAAAATGTAAATAGGCACCTAACAATGCAGGTTTGGAATTTAAAATGTTAGAAAGCTGGAAAATAAACAAGACGTGTGTTGGCATAGTCCATTGAAGAACTAAACTTTAATTTGGTGAAATGAACACAGGGACTGTAACTTGCTGCAAGTGCAAGTTTATGAAACGAAGCACCTTTATTTCCTGTCCTCGTTATTTACAGAAAAGATGTCGGACCGAACAGCAGCACTTATAATGCTATTATTAATGTACTCTGGTTTTTTCATTTTTCATTTTGAAGAATACTTATTAATTAAAGGCTAGATTGACTAAAAGAATAAATTTTCACCTGTCTTAAAGGTCATATTGGCTGATAGAAGAAAACTGCTGGAAAAGCAGGTGGAGGTATTTCAGGCATAGCCTGTCGAAGAATCCATGGATTGAGTAAGGAGTCTTTAAAGGGAATTTGGCAGTCAATGGGTCATCAGGGTGTGCATACAGAATTGATGGGATCCCTTCTGTTCCCCTCTCCGGTGGGAAGGGGGAGGCTGCCGCAGTAAATCTCAGAGATGACAAACTGTGAACTATGGCGTCTTGACCAGCAGCCAGAAGGACCAGACCACAGCATATTTCTCAGTCAGATGGAAATAACAACCCTCTAATTTCACAGAATTGCTTGTTTCACTGATGTTTATTAACACGCTTCTTATTTAATATTTTAAGCCAAAAATGATGAAAAGTAAAGCACAGAGACCCAAGATGACTCCACAAAACAGAGGGTTTTCCATCTGCTGCACTCTGGAAGGATGGCTTCGCTTCTCTGGATGCCGGGAGTGGGCACGGGGGCTGCGGTGGTTCTGCTGGGGCTGCTGCACTACAAAACCCTGCCATAGCTGAGAAACACGTGCCTCTGCATACGTCTGCAGCATAGGTGGTCTTTGTATTCAGTTGGGTATAGGAATCTCTCAGCCTGAAACAGAACGACCATGCTCAAACGTTCAGTGAAGGATAGAGGATGAACTTTGTGGGGGAAGGAAGCAGTGTTTTCCCCACAGTTTTTGCCCTCGATTTGCTGTCCTCCTCCTCCTCGGTCTGTGCTTACCGAGGATTTAGTAACGTTACAGCTGTAGCTGGGAACACACTTTCAAGATCTCTGGAGTAGGACGGCCAGGAACCACACTGCTAGTATCCTTTTGTACTTCCATGGTGAAGGCTGTCCAAATGCTGCTGCTTTTCCCCTGGGGAAAGAGCTTTCTGGTTTTCCTCTGCTCTCTCTGCCTCTACTTTAACATCTCACTAACATGGATTTGATTTTTACCCCGATTCTTATCAGAAAGTAGCTCACGGCTGCCTATAGCTTGTCTGTTGCCCATCAAAAAATATTTTAAGTGTTGGGGCATGACCTTTTAGAATCATAGACATTCTATACGTATGTGCCTGTGCACTCTTGTTTGTTGAAAAAAGTGAAAAATTCATTCACAAATAAAGCTCTGTCTCTTGTATTCAGAAAAGCAGAATTCAGCAGTGTCAGGAAAATGCTGAGAAAATGTGGTTTTTAATAGCTCTGTCGATGACTGTATTGTAATAGAATTCACTTTCATCCTTATAAACAAACATTAAATATATGTTTATGACACAATGAAATGACAGAATAAAGTCAACCTCTATAAATGAGAAATGTGTTTCAGCTACAGGCAAAACTGAAAGAAAACTTTAATCAATATAATCACAAGGAATTTGACAGAGGATAATTATAAAGCAGCAGATAGATGTCAGGGCTCATCCTTGTATTTTTGTTGCTTCAGATTAAGTATGAAGCAGAAGACTGCACAATAAAATAAAACAGTATCTTAGGGGCTGTTCCAAATACAGTGTATTTATATTGTAGCGTTAGATAACATTTAGTTTCTCATGCTTGTGAACTCCAAAGAACTCCCTGCTACTCTAATGGGATTTAGATGTATTAGTCATAATCACTGCAAACTAAAGCCATAGCTGGGCATCTGAATAAAGAATAACCTGTTTTTGAGACATACTAAATACCACTGAAATTCCTTTTATTTTAAAAAGGAGTGAAGGTTGCTTAAAAAATATTAAATTAGTCATTTATATTTAGTGTTTAAGTGTGGATTATAGTGTACCAAGTCACCTACAGCTGATTTCATGACCCTTTTCTGCCCCCGTTGGTATAAAATTATGCTAAATCAATAGAGTCCCACTAGGGTAAGTGAGGTCAGTATCAAGATCGATTCAGGCTTCAGTGCTACGGGGAAAATTACTGTGGTGTTTCATAATCAATTTTGGGACAGGGTCAAGCTTACACTGTGCTTGGTGCCAGGTTTTACTGCATCTGCTTTACGTAAGCCTCAGCTCTGCTTTGCGTAACAGGAGCTTCTGCATTGCTTCCCTGACGTAGCAGCAAAACCTGGACACAGATACAAGGCCTGGCAAGAGCTGCTGTACCGCCCATTTTTTTTCCATAGCGGATTTCCTCGGTGTTCCTCACTGCAGTGTCTGAACAGAGTACCTCACACGAAGAAAGCGGTTTTCACATGCAAGGCGAGAAAATAGTAACTCAACCCGGGGGTGCGAGGCACCGGAGGACTGCCAGAAGGTCTGTCTCCTGCTCGGGGCTGCGCGCAGCCCGGCATTACATCCCGCCTGGCAGCGAACTCAGGGCACTTTGAGGAGTGAAAGATTATTGGCAGAACTTCCCAGATTTAATTGCTGTCAGCGTTAGGTACGTTGCTGGAAGATGGTGTGATTTTGTAACTTGGGAGATGTCTGAGAAGAGGAAGCGCTCGGAAGTTAATGTGACTTTTTGCAGAGTGAGATGTCATTAACCTGAGCAAGAGTGACAGGATTTGATCCTTGAAGACAACCCAAGAGTAATGCAAACAAGTTTTATGAAAGTGTGCGTAGGAGTTGTGTGGGAGAATATAAAACATTTCAGTGAAGTGGGGTCATTCAGAGCTTGCAATTTAGCTGATATTGGAGTAAGGATGTTTGTGGGTAAATAAATGTTAATAATTTTGGTGAGTACTTGAATATTGTTCTAGTGAGCCCAAGGTAAGACACTACCTGATAGAAATATTTTAAAAAATAATTTTTTTTGCTTCAAAAATGCCTTCTAAATTACGCCGTCTATTTGCACCGTTTCTTAGCTTCTCTAAAAGGTCTTTTAAAAGCACAGCTGGGCTACAATTAAGTCGTAGGAAACTCATACAGATCCAACACAGGGTTTCTGAACCTCATACAAGATTTAGCCACACATTCAAAATCCTCCCAGTCAAGTACCAACTACCTCTGCAACACACAGGCTCTGTTGGTGCCTGTGTTCCTGATGTGCTCTTGAAACCTCCTTCCCTGGTCACCCAAAGGCATTGCAGTTTGGAGGGGGTGCAAACCTTTCCCTCGTCCTCCCTGCAATGCGGGAAGAAGCCAGGGTTCACGGGGCGAGAGATGCCCCGTGGGACAGCAGCCTGGCACACTGCAGCTTTCTTCCAGGTTCTGCTTACAGACTTTGCTCTGAAACGCTGTTTTAATATTTGAGAAGGAAGAGCTTTAAGGGTGAAGTGAGTGATCAAGCATAGTTACTGAAGCCCCTCTCTCCTCTTCTTTCAAATGATTAGCCAGCCAACAGCCTGATGCAGTTTTTCCTGCCCAAAGCAACCTGATTTTTTCGCAGTGTTAGAGTTTCAGCGGGTGAGGAAAGCAGTATCCCTCAGAGCAGCCTTTGGCCAAGGAGCAAGACTACTTTCTAAGAAGACAAATGTGCACTTAAATCCTCTTAAGGCAACTGAATCTTGATGTCCTGGTTCTAGAAGTAAAGCTGTGCCCTAGATAATGAATTCTTTTAAAAAAATGTCAGTTGCTTCTCTGTTGTGTATTAGAAGGACAAAATTGCCTCTCGCTTGCCCATTTTCTTCAAATAAATACGCTGCTGTGACTTTCTTGTCTTGGGAGTGACACAGAGGGGGTTACACTCAGCAAAGTCCTAAAGCCCAAAAATGGGCTTGGATTTATTAAACACACATTTCATTGTTTCCCTTGTTAATGGAGCATTGACTTCAGTGGATTCTTTTCTAAATCACCCAATTTTATCATGTATCCAGAGTTCATCATTTTTCTCTGACAGCTCAGAGCTGCAGAAAAAACAATATGGACTGGACTTAACCCTGGTGCATTTCCACAGATTATAAATAACATTATCCATATATAAACCAGACATCAACTCACCAAATAATTCAGCAATTCACTATGAAAAAAGAAATAAATGAGCAAATGAAAAGGAGTAAAATTAAAGTTTCCAGAAAGCAGGAATTTTCTGGTTCAAGTATTAAAGCAGCTAAGTGATATCTCAGAAAATTCTGATTAATACTTTCATGTCTCCATCTGTCAGTGCTGAACATTTTTCTACTGCACCTTTACTAGTGGCTCCTCTAGTTAACTGAAAAAGATTCCGGGAAAGAACTGAAGTCACTGTTTTTATGGCTATTTTTCCTGATTTTTCTCTTTGCTGGTTTCAGTTGGTGCTTTTATGCCCTCCATTAATAAGCTAAAAAATGCAATTCCTTCCAAAAACAGAGCTTCAGTGTTTCTTCTGAAAACCCATCTTTTTCTTTCTCAGAAGAACTTCTGAGCTGTAATAATTCTTCTAAACCTCTTTCTATATATTTTTGGGGTGAGTTACTTGAGGAGAAAAACACATTCTGTACATCATTGTTACAGACAGGAGAATTACAAGTTGAATCTCTTTTAGATAGACTCTGGTCCACGTAACACAGCCCTTGTTAGCTATACTGTGTAACTCTGCAAATCACTTTGTCCTGGTGATTTGTAGTTTACTAAGGGATTCTTTCAATGGAAACACCATATTCTTCTGGTGAGTAGACAATTAATAACCTTGCCCTCCTAGGTGTGTGTACACAATTGTGTAGAAGCAGATGGAGTGGCTTGTGGTGTAGCTCAGCGTGGAGAGGAACCTACAGCCCTCCCTTACTGGCCTGCTCTTCCAGAGAGGGGGAAAATGCTTAGTGATGCTAGCACCTATTGGCTGTGCATTTAGTCTGGGGTTGAGGACCAAAAATGTTTGTGTCTACTTGGAACCCGAGGTTAGATCCTCCCTTAATGTTAGAAAGAGAATTTCTCAAAAGCACTCTGTTTAGCTGAATAATCTTTTCTGTGGTAGGACACCAAGGAGAGCAGAGCTCAGTAACTATCAAAGGCTGAATCTTCAAAGGCTATCTGGATTCCTAATAACATTCCAGAAATGTAATTTGCCATGATGGATGTAATTTTTTAATTTACCTCTACATTTGAGTCTCTGAAGAGGTTGAAAGATTTATTTTTTCCCTTGAAAAACAATGAAAAACAACATAATCAAAAGCACCAGAAGATGAACTATTAATAAGCATCACAATGTGGTATTTTAGAAACTTTTTTTGTTTAGGTTATATGCTCTTCTTAATGTATTTCTAAATAGCTTATTATCTGAGGCAGAGCAACTATGCCACAAGCCCAGGAAGCAGAATGCCTGAGGCTAATCTGGAATCTTCACCCATAACTGATACTTTGACTCGAAGGCAGCCTTTGTATCCTGTTTGGACTGGGATTTCTGCAGTGCTATTGTAACTCAGTTTTAATAGCACTACATTAGAAATCTGGAAACAGGTGTGTAACATAAGTACCAGGTAGAAGAAAGAAAACATATCTCAATTACAAGAAAATGTATGCAAAGAATAAAAGAAGATGACATACTTGGAAAAGCATGGTGACAGAATATCTTAAAGAGAGGCAGAGTGGAACGTAACAATATCACAACTATCTCGAGAGAGACTGGCACAAATTCATTTTAATTTGTAGAACCTTCTGGCTCATCAGCTTGCATAGGTTCATTGGCCCTGCACTGAACCAGGGCTCTGTATGATCCATTTTAGTTCAGGACACCACAGGCAAGATCACATATATGTCGAAGGATTGTCACAGCTGGCAGACAGTGATAAACATTAAATTTAAAAAGCTTACTAATTTTGCAGATAGTCTTGCATAGTGCTTATTTGGCTTGCATTACTGTGCTGCCATACAACAAGTGGCAGCACAATTAATCATGAGCATCACAGGGTAATTTGTTATGACAGAGAGCCATGTGTGCTCATTAAAGACAGCTTCTCTTTTACCCATTTATATTATGTTCCTCCCTTTGCGATTCTTCTCAAGGAACTGGATTACACAACACTGTGAAGTATTTCCAGGACTGCTTGAAGATGAGGTCTCAGGGGTGGTGGTCCAAGGAGTTTGAGACTATCTATCCTGCTTAGCTTGCAGGCAATGGAGGAGCCAGAGAAGTTGTATACTGTCATGCAAAATAAGAATTTAAAAACCCAGTCAAGTCCATGCTATTTGTTAGTTCAGGTTCTGCTACTGCCAAGTAGGCAAGCTGTGATGACTCCTTCAAAAGAGACCAGACCACCTCCATTTCCCTGCCGACCCCACCTGACAGAGAGGAGGTTAGTTTACCAGATGATGTGTGGGATAGGCGCAATGAATATGTAATTTCCCAAATTATTACACTCCTGAGCAGCCGCTGCAGTGCTCAAAGCCATTTATTAGATGGCTTTCCTCTCCTCTGTGAGCAAGTTTTGCGGTAGCCTCTTCTTGCTGGCATTGCATTACTGCAGTTTAAGGCTAATGCAAAGATTTTAGCTTGTGCTTTTTTCCTTGTAACCTCTATGGCATAACTGGGCTCATGCACTGATCCCCTTTAGCTATCTAATTGCTGACCTCATTTGCTAATTAGGCTAAATATATGTTAGGCATAAACTGTAGCAATCTAACCACTCACCTCAAGCATTGCAGTACTAACTGACAAAAAAAACCCCCACTTATGCCACTTAGCCCTTCTACATAAATGTAATTTTTTGTGAGTTTTTTTCAACATTAAAGATTGAATGGCTAAGAAACAAAGGCTTGTGCCAATAATAAAGACTAGATCTGTGATGCAGTTGCATTATAAAAGTAGGCAATAGCATAGACTGTTTTTAGTAATTTATTTCCTGGGTTCAACAAAATGCAAAGGTGTCTAAAAGGAGGCACTCTTTATTTAATTTACTTCTATTCAGTAACATCTTTTCTCTAAAGAACTCGAACAGCCTAAAAGCTTGAATGAGACAGTAAAGAATTAAATTTTTTCTAATGTTGCGAGAGACTAAACTGAGGCAGAGACAATAAATAATGCTGTCCAATATCTACTTTATGTCAAGGGGTTATAGAGAACGTAGGGGTTTCTGACTTGCGATTCCTTACTTGTCATTTCTGGAAAACACTAGAATATTGTTAAAAATATCTCATCATTTGTATTCACTCTCTAAGAAGCTCTTACACTAATTACATAGGAATAAAGATGTTTAAAGGAAAGCTTGAAAAAATATACCTACAGCGGAGCCGCTTAAATTGTGTAAATTCTGCAAGAATTCATTTTTTAAACAATATTCTCAAAAATATTCCCCACAACCCACCAGAAGTAGGAGAATATTTCAAAATAGCAGACATTTCAAAACCATTTTTGCACCTTATTATTCTGCACTTTGCGTGATAAGTGACAGAGATCTCTATTTGCGTTTCTCATGCGCGTCTTACTATTTGTTCTTTCACCAGTAGCCCACCTACTCACAGCTTATTTTAGCATTCAGAATGCCTGACAGAGGAGCTTCAAACAGACATGATAAACACCAAAAAAACTCACATCAAGCTGACAGACCAAAAAAAAAAAAAAAAAAAATCCTGATTGTTAACCTGCCCTTTCAAAAATAAAGCTTCCACTAGTCTGAAACCTGCAATGAGTAATACCCAACCCTCCTCCAGGAGTAGGATCAGCAGAGCAGGGTACAATACATGTTCTGCTGGGCTACCTGGGCAAGCCTCCTCCTACCAGACCACTCTCCCCTTGCCCGCCTAGCCTTTGGATATCGAAATTCTTGAGATTTTGACGGGCTATGCAGCAAAATGCATTTGCAGGCAATTTGGAGAGTGCAAAGCATTATTAGTTGTAATTTTCCCCAGCTAAATGGTTTCACTGCTGCCTGGAGGGAACGATGTGAGGTTTTAACCCTTTTAAATCTGATGAGAGTGGATTCTCCCTCATTTGCTGTAAAGTCTCGGTCAAACAAGTTACTCTGAAGCTGGTAATTGTCAGGATAGTAAATATTCAATTGCCGTCATATAGCCGTTTTTTTCTCATAGTGATAGTGGGACCACCTCATGGAAGTGTGTGTTTCTCTCTCCTGGCTAGCCTTTGACATCAATTCTGCTTATATTGTAGGAAAAGACAGAGAAACAGGAAGATGCTTTTGAGATTCTCAAAGCAGATTTGGGTATATTCATATAGGAATTAACAGGTAGATCCCTGAAGTCAGAGGCAGCTCTAACGTTGGGAACAGTGAGCTCCATCCCCTCCGGGGCGTTACAAACATCACTGGAATCTTTCTCTGTCACTCCTGACTTTCATGGATGATGTTACACAAAGGAAGGAACAAAAAACTTTGTATACATTTGTTACAGTGTGTAACAAGTTGCAACATGTAACGATTTCTTACAGAAAAAAACCCAAAAAGTCATCTTCCTCCCAGCACACCCAAGTGTTAAAACATTGTAATCATCAGACATTCCTGTGCGCTGCCTTTGGGGATTTCACTGACCATCCCTAAGTTCATAAAGACTGGCTGGCACACGGCAACACAGGCCAAGCATGAAAAGAATTTTACCAGGAAAAAAAACCAGACCCCTTTACAGATTAACAGTCTTTTCCTTTCTTTTTACTGTTTTGTTTGTTTGTTTTGGCTGGGTTTTTGTTTATTTTTTTCTCCCCAGCATATCACAACTGAATTTTCTGTCTTGTTAGTATTACCTTACTAACAAACTACACTGGTTTTGTTTTGTAAGATATCATTTCCTTAGACCTCCATTGCATTATCTGTGCATACATGCACACATACAAATACACACAAAAGTCTACTACCGAATTTTCTGTTGAGAGCCCCATCATCTGGTAAACATTAGAGCCACCATTGTCTGAAGTTATCGGCATCAGGTTCTAGACGTTATTGTGTCAGAAAATCTATTTCTTTAAAAGAAGAAATTAGAATATTAATATTTTTAGTGTTTTGATATCAATGTTGCATACATTTTCAGTTTCTTTCTCTGCTATTTAGCCTTCTTATATGAAATGGTTTAGCTTACGTTAACCCTCTAAGCTCCATATTCTTGCCATTAGTTACATCTTCTTTAAGGTAGTACCATCGTATTTTTATGAGAAAATCTCATGGATCAAACTAGTTTTCTGATAATTTTGTCTACTAACACCAGTACATTAATGTATTCTAGCACAGAAATAGCAAAAAACATACAAATGTACAAATGGATGGAAATCACACAACTCTTCCATGTCTCATGCCAAATTGTAATGAAACACTGTCACGAGAGTAATGAGAAGTGATCCAAACAGCCAGGACAAACTATTATTGGAAAATGGGTATTTAGGTCTAAAAAAACTTTGTGCGTGTGTTTTCCTACTGCACTTTTGTTTGTGCTGCATGAGACATGGGTATGTTTGCAGATTCAGAATCATGGAATAAAAGTGTCAACTTACCCTCTTTCAACAGCTGAAAAAAATGTTGAATATCTGGTTATGTAAAACCAAAAATTAAGGAGGGTGTGCCTCGTCAATGAGTAGCACATCTATATTTGCAGATGTGTGAGTGGAAAGAAGAGAGACAGATTCTAACATCTTTCATCTTGCATGTGGTGTAGCTGCCCAGCATGCCATTGACTAATCACAGAAGAGATGAGTAATGAGATAGGAGGGAGGTATTTGGCTATGGTAAGGATAAAAAAGGGAAACACCAGTGAATGCAGAGACAAAGCAAAGGACTTTGATCTGTGTTGACTGGAAAATAAAGTCACAATTAAAAAAAAAAAAAAGGAATTGAAGCTTTAATTTTTTTTCAGTTTATTACTGAAAAAAAAAAAAAATATTTTCATTCTCTGTGAGTGGAAAATAAGCTATTGCCATTTACCACCTGTTCTGTCTGGTTGCTCAGCTGCGGGAACATGTGCCAGGCTACAGGGGACCCAGGCCAGAACCTTCATAGAAGTTGGTTGCTTCCCAACCATGGGTATGCTCCCAAATTATTTTTTTTCCCATTTATTTTTAACAGCTGGCCACACTGCGCTTGAAAAGCTTCCCTGTTAAAACTATGTATCTTTGCAAAATAGGTGATTGGTGCAGGAAGACTAGGTGAAGGAATATACTTCACATTTTTAGAAAGCGTTTTAATAAAAGTCCATGTCAACCAGCCAGTTTTGTTGGCAAGTAAGAAAAACAACACTGACAGGAGAATTACCAATATATAAATGCTGCCTGGTACATATGACCCATCCTACGTCACTGATGGTTTCAGATTAACATCTACACTTCACTTTCTAAAGGTGTGGAAGTGAAGAGATAGAAAAAAGGTGGTGGCAGCACCTATCCTGATACTACAAAGAATGTAATTGTTACGAGGGAGTTACTGACCAGAAGTTATCATTCCTTTTCTGTTTCCTGTTTTTTCAACAGCTTCCAGGAGCTTTTCTGCCAAACAGCAGCTCTAAACTAATTAATATCCTGCAGTCTATTGTCCATGGTATCTATAAGAAAAAGCACATTAACACACCACCTACATCACCAGGATTTCTTTACCTCTGGGAATTTAAACCTGGCGCAACTAAGGAAAGAAAAATTTCTTTTAGTTAGGGAAAACAGTTTGAGCCCTTCGTGATAACTTAAGTATGCGTTGCCAAGATTTTTTTTCTTCTTTGCGTACTCTTTTCTCATGACATTTTTGAAGATTGAGGTTATAACTTGGGAAAACTCAATCAGCTTTTTTTTTTTTTTTTTGTATGTAAAAATAGAACAGTTCTGCTGAAGGCACCACTCAAAATGTAATGTATTGAGAGCTAATGCTTAAATAGCAAAAATTGTGCTGTTGGGGCGGTGTATGAGCTAGAAGAACCCGTCCTTTGAAGGATGATTTGCTATCCCTGAACAGTTTGTATCAAATGGCCTGCCACTGATTACTGGAGAAGACCTTTAAAACCTTTCATTTTTGTCTGTTTGATACAACAGTAGCAGACCAATGTACTGCTGCACCACCATTGACTCTACACCATTTGTAACCACAGCAGAGGGCACTCAATCAAATGAGCCAACAGCAGATTTGACTACTGTAAATGTGAAAGAAATACTCACATTTCTTAGCAAAAAAAGATGAATTCCATCTACAGGATGTTGGATCTAGGTTGAACCCCAAAAGAGTAAAACCTGCTGAAAAGGCACTCAGAGTATCGACACAGAATTTAGAATTCTTGACCTTTTAATGCATGGCTTTGAAATTAATTATGAAGGCCCTTATCCCGCAAGAATTTCTGTGAAACCTGCACTGATAATTAATGACACAGATAAGGAAACAAGCTTCACCTCTAATAGTAAAGAAGAGGTTCGTTTTGCTTGATGATAACGTTTAAGTTGTAACAGGGTAATAGATAGTGTTGGCTAAAAAAAGCAGTCTCAGCTGAGATGCTGAGAAAATGTCAGCAAAATTAGTATGCCTGACAAATTCACTAGCAGCACCTGAAAAGGATTATTGGTATAACATGTGTTTGGCTCTCTTCTTTAGACTGATGTGTTAGGTTTGTTAAGCTTCTCTTTCTGGGTTCAACACAGATTGTTTTTGGCTTCAGCTGAGGACACAATGTTGTTTGCTACCCAAAAGCATGTCCACTTGTGGCAGTCGCAGCTGACTTTAGAAGTGACAGAATGATCTGAATACAGCCATATAAGGGCGGCATGTATTTGTGGAATGGAGGAAAGCAAGCCCTGCTATCTTAGAAACATTGCTGACTGGCATACAGTTTAGCTTTATTCATATGAAGGTTACAGAATGAAAAATCAGGTCTAAGGATCAAGCTAGCAAATACCCAGACTCACCCTGTGACAACACCTGCAGGGCTACCAGTGACTCCAGAGTATGCAGCCGCTGTCAGAGCTGGCAGTTGAGATACGGGAATGGCTGTAAAATGCTTTCTGCCCTAATATCAAGGATTTTGTTCCTTTTTTTTTTTTTTTTTTGGGATCAACCATTTAACATTGCATTTGTACAGCAAGTGCAATCTATCTCCCACTCAGACTTAATGAAGAATTCAAAAAAAATCTTTCCCAGGTTGTAATGTATTTGGATACAAAAATGACCTCAGAATTTTGATATTGAGGGTTTTGTTGTGGAAAAAAAAATCTAGAAGCACCAGGTTATCAGTCTACTGTTATGCTGCGTACTTGCTGCCATCTCAGCTTCTAACCTCCAGGCCGTGGATTATTATATATTGGAATTGAAGTCATATATAAAGATATACGGTTAATGAAGTTCTTCATTGTTCTTCAAGACTGATGATGCTATTCAGCTATGTAATATTATGTCCTTTATTGCTCACCAGGTTTTCTTTGATGGCTATAGCTGTAGGTAATGAAACATTAAAGAGAAAATTGGTATTCATTTGTTTTGTATAACTACTCAGTACACAGTTTTTCTGCATGAATATGCTGTGCTTCAGTTCTTAGTTCAATCTCTATTTAAATGAAAGCTTTAAGAGGAAACTTACATGAGTTATTAACATAAATTGTTTATGGCTATTTCAGATTTAACTTGGTAGGCTGCTTTACAAACCCTGAACTTGATTGAAAGACCTGTATAACAGTTAAGATTTCCTAACGTGTTCTTTGTAATGCATAACCTACCTCAATTACGTTAGCTATTAAAGTTTATTGGTCTTATGAGGTAAGATTAAAGGTTACTTGTGTAAAGGAAATAGACATTTAAAATATGTATCTGGTTTTAGGTTTTAGAAGAGCAAACTTCAGCTTGCTCAGAACTCAGTTGGGAAGGATCCTGTGGGAAATTTCAGTGGAAGATCAAGAAAGTGGTGAGTCCTGGGAGTTTTTCAAGAACGTTCTCCTGGAAGCGCAAAAACAGTTCATCCCCTTTAAAAGTATGAGAAGTAGGCAGAGCAAGAAACCCCCTTGGCTTAACTGTGAGTTTCTGAGACTGCTCAAAACCAGAAGAGAAACGCACCAGACATGTAAATGCAGATGAAAAACCCATTGAAAACTATAAGGGCATTGGCAGGGCATGCAGAGATGCAGTTAGAAATACAAAAGATCAGCTTGAATTCTAATTGGCCAGAGATGTCAAAAACTACAAGAAAGGGTTCTTTAGGTACGGAAAAAACAAGCAGAAACAGAAGGAAAATACTGGCCTGCTGTTAAACAGGAGAGGTGAATTAGTCACCAACAATGCTGAAAGGCAGGGGTTCTCAACAATTTCTTCACCTCCGTCTTCACCAGCACTGCTGGGCCTCAGGCCTTGGTGCAAAAATCCAGACCTACCATCAGTGAAGAAAGAGCTGGTACGTGAACTGTTACGGGAGCTTGACCCCTACCAATCGATGGGCCCTGACAATATCCACCCAAGGGAGTTAAGATTGGCTGACAGGGTTGCAAGGCTGCTCTCCATAATCTTTGAGAAGTCAGGAGATCAGGAGACATCCCAGAAGACTGGAAGACAGCCAATGTCACCCCCATCTACAAGAAGGGCTTAAAGTAAGATCCAGGAAATTATAGGCACATCTGTCTTACTTCAGTCCCTGGGAAAGTTATGGAACAAATCCTCCTAAGGGCTATCACAAGTAAAATGAAGCATGTGATCAGGAAATGCTGTCACAGATTCACTAAGGGCAAATCGTGCTTGACAAACCTGATCACCTTCTACGACAAAGTTACCTGCTTGGTTGATGAGGAGCGAACGGTGGATGTTGTCCACCTGGATTTCTCCAAGGCTTTTGAAACAGTTCCCCACAGGCTCCTCCTAGAGAAACTGATGTGTTACGGTCTAGCCAAGTGGTCTGTGCTGTGGGTGTGAAACTGGCTGATGAGCTGCACCCAGAGGATGGTGGTAAATAGCTGCTTTTTGAACTGGCAGCCTGTTACAACTGGGGTATCCCAGGGATCGATATTGGGCCCAACGCTGCTGAATATTTTCATGACTGATCTGGATGATGGGATCAAGTGTACCCTGATGAATTTTGCTGATGATACTAAACTGAGAGGTGAAATGGACACCACTTTGGAATGGAGAACCACCCTGCAGGAAGACCTGGATAGGCTGGAAGAGTGGGCGAACAAGAACGTTATGAAGTTCAACAAGGACAAGGGTAAAGTCTTGCACCTGGGAAAACATAATCCAGGAGTGCAGCACAGGCTGGGATCTACCCAGCTGGGGAGCAGATCTGCGGAAAGGGACCTGGAGGTCCTGGTGGAGAAGCTCAGTGTGAGTGAACAGTGTGCTGCTGCGGCAAGGAAAACCAACAGGATGCTGGGTTGCATCAACAAGGGCATCATCAGCAGAGATCAAGAAGTCATTGTCCCCCTCTACTCAGCGCTTGTCAGGCCACACCTGGAATACTGTGTTCAGTTTTGGTCCCCACCATGCAAAAAAAGATGTAGGCAGGCTGGAGAGTGTCCAGAGAAGGGCCACCAAGATGATCAAACGACTGGGAAGCCTGCGGTATGGGGAAATGCTGAGAAAACTGGATTGGTTTAGACTTGAGAAAAAAGAGGCTTACGGAAGACCTTATCACTATGTTTCAGTGTTTCAAGGGTGGCTAAGAGGGAGAGATTCCCTTTTTACAAGGAGTCACAAGGAATAGAGGAGCGGTGATAGGTACAAGTTACTCCTGGGGAGATTCCAATTGGACAAAAGAGGAAAATTTTTCACAATGAGAACAATCAGCCATTAGAATAATCACCCCAATGAAGTGGTGGATTCCCCATCGTTGGACACTTTTAAGATTCAGCTGGACAAGGTGCTGTGCCAACTTCTCTAAACCATGCTTTTGCCAAGAAAGGTTGGACTAGATGATCCTTGGGGTCCCTTCCAACCTGGTATTCTGCTATTTATTAGCTGCTGTTCAGAGACCATTGAGAATTGATTAGTCTGTAACATTTTCACATCTTCCTTTTACAGAAAGCAAAGGGTTTTAGGTGCTATTCCAACTTTTAAAATATTTTAGTTACATATTTTATTTATTGATTCAACTCTGAAGTTTATAACTGCAATGAAAATACTTTTTTTTAGTTTTCTTTATGCAGGTAAATACAAATTTACTTAAATACCAGTTTACTTTTCTGTTCTTGACATCCAAAAGATTTTTAAGGTTGAAAGAGAATTGGAACATTTTCAGAGACAGTAAAGGAGTGTTCATTGATGAAATGATAAGCAGAGGCTTCTGTTTTACCTAGATATTTTGTCAGGAGGGGATGGAGTTTACTAATTGGTCACAGCCGTGGTGTGCTGCATCTACACAGCACAACAGAGGTCCTCTGCCCGCTGAAATGAAAGGTTTTAAATAGTGAAGCCTGACTCAAGGGCAGTATGCATAGCCAGCATAAGCCTAATTTTCAGAGAAGTTTACACAGGAGGGTAAACTGAATGGAGAGCTGGGAATAGATTAATTGCACACTGACTTTACTGCTTATTGATACACCTGAATATTTCATCCCTTTGCCTCCATGTTTAAGAGGAAACCTCCCCTCAGTGTTTTAAAGGTCTCTTCAGTAAAGTATTCACCAATACTTTTGTACGTTCATCGAATGGTTTTGAAAGCATTATGTTCTGCTCCTACAACATGAAGGTGGCAAAGCAGGAGAATTTAGGCACGGGGAGTAAATCATGCAGTCTAGTGACTTTCTGGAGACTTAACAGGCCAGTGACCTGGAGCTGCCTGGAGAGTAAAGCTCCCAGAGCACTTTCCATAAAAGAATAAGAACTTCCCCTGTTTGGGGTTTTATTTTTTTGTTAATTTTTTGTCTGTGAATAGCATATCGTGTATAAGCTGTCTTTTCTTCTTTAGCTCAGAGAAAGGTAACAATAGTGTTAAAATTTTTTTGCAAATATGTAGCACTTAGACATAGACACAAATAATTCTGATTTCTACCATGAAAAAGTTCAGAGGTGCGTAGCTTGAAAAGCATCAGAAATTCCTTGAGAATAAATGGGAAAAATCTACTTTTTCTAACGGCAAAAATACACAGATATAAACTAGTCAAGTTTTCTTTAGATTAGAACTTTTTGTTAGGTGACTTTTGTAAGGAGGAAAGAAAAAAATATTTCATACAAAATAAAGAAAGCTAACAGGAGCTGTTGAACTCTGCCATAAGTTTTTTAGGTCTGTGGTGTATCTAAGCTCTTCCAACTCAAAAATTAATTGTGGATAATTACATTTGAAATTTCACCATTTGCATTTTAATCCTTTGAATGCTTGATTTTTTTTTTCCCCCGCTTGTATAGCTGGACAGAACCTCACTGAAGCATTCATTGATTCCCAGTCTTGTAAGATCTGCTAACTGTGAGGCACACGCTACTGAATTCTGCAATGTTATTGGAAATACTGACAATTTAAATATGATGTAGGATTGCTTATTGATCTGAATATGTTTGGACTTTCTATTAATAATGCTATAACATCAGTTATTTTTACAGATACAAACTAAACACTCAGTGAACTATTATATAGGCCATCCAAGCAACTGAACGTTCCATTTTCCTGGTACCTGTATGCCCTACTTGCTGTAATTAAATATTCCAGAGGAACCATGTTACATTTGCATATTACTGTTGCATCAGCCAAATATAATGTTAATACACTCAAGAACACATGAGACTGATTAAAACCGAATATAAGGATGTAAGTTTGGGGCTGTTTAAAAATCTAATGCAGAATTTAAACTTTGGAATGTCTTTAAACCACAAGTGCATCTAATACTTATAGATAATGAATATCAGCATCACCAGACAGGGTGTGTTTAATTTTGAATGATGATTCATTCAAATAAGTAACTCTTCCACTGATACCAAAAGGACTAATACAGTGATATTTGAGGAGAGTCTTAAATTGTGTTGTTCTATGGAATTCAATGGTTTTGTACTTCCTTGAGGGAGCTCTGAATTTCTTTGTAGGAAAACATTGAAGTTGTTCATCCACTGCCTGTTAGGTTGGTTATCGTACATCTGTGTCTGCTTTTGCCAATGCTGGAATGGGATGCAAAGGAGAGGAATGGAGCCCAGTGATCCTAGGAGGGAGATTAGTTTCCAAAACTGGTAAACACGACTCAATCATTGTTAAAGTTGGTAAAAAGCTTAGTAATTCCAGTGGAAACTGGACTAGGATTTATTCCTTGAAGCATGGGAGATTACAATTATAAGCAATCACTTTTATTTTCTGTAACCATGGGGTTTGTCATTGTCTTTTTTTATATAGCTTTTATTACTCCAATCACTTGGTCTTAAAACAATAAATACTACAATACTTTTTTTCACTGGGAGTTGTATACTGGGCCATCTTAAGTTGACTTCAGGAATCACCCAGGCCTTTTGTGGTTCAACACTGTGCAACAGATGAAGGTATTTTCTCTTGGCATAGTACCTCTATAATCACTACAACAGAATGAAAGTTTTGATTAAAAAGAAAAAAAAAAGAGAAAAATATTTTAAACCCACTGCTAGATGTTTAAATTTTTGAATGTCTGTTATTTAAAAAAAATAAAGTAAAAGCCATCTATTGTTAAGAAATTGGGGATTATTCTTGCAGAATGCTTTTGCCTTCAGTATTCCTCACGGACAAGACTAAGTATTAAGGTAAAGTAACATTGTTAAAAATATCTGAGAGTATGCATATGTTGTCTATGAGTACGCATATATGAGTCTATAGTGCTCAAAATTACAGTTTATATAATTTAGAAGAACAACTTGCCCATTTTAGAATGAAATGAGGAAAACAGTTAAGAAAGGTCAACCCTCTAAGTAGCAAAAGGAAATTTTCAAGTTCTACTGTGTATGAGCTCATAATTCAAATACTTTAAGAAGATATATGTGTCAGTAGATTATAATTTTACAGGCATGGTCAACTTAATCAAATGTTTATTTAATAGCACAGTGAAAAACCCCTGAAATCAAAAGCAGTCTCTGGGCTGCAGTTATCAGAAGCATCAGCATTAGCAACAACTAACATTAAGAGCTAGAACCACTTATGGATTGAATCACCTAGATGTATTCTGCACTCTCCCATTAAAGGGCGTACTGATGTATAGCAAGAGTATACATAATTCACCGGGCAGATGAAAAGCAAGTATAGAGCATGACCAGAGCACTTGTGAATGGCTAACACACTCTCCTATAAGGAAGGCAGAGAGGAAAGCGATAAAGCATGGAGAAAAGAATGGGTAGTGGAGATAAAACTGGCCACCCACACAATAAAACTAAACCTAGCATTCCAGGGCTAAGCACTTCTGTTTCTAAGTTGTGATATAAAGGCAGAAGTAAGTGCCATCATTTCTGCAGGGACAAAAACAGCCTTGGCAAGCTCACAATCGGAGTGGTTGTAGACCCAGGAATATACTCATACCTTGAAGCCGTATTGATGTACTTACTGACTGCAGCATCCCAGTGCCAACACACCCCTGTGCCCAGCATTTCCTGTGAGGTAGCTATAGACAGCCCACTCCTCCATTTTTTTTCCTGTGGGAAGCCTACCTTCCTGGCATTGGTTTCCCACTCTACACCTGATATCCTGAGTATCTTTTGTGTACAATTCTGTTACAGGATGAAATCGTTAGCACACTTAATTTTTCCCCTCACCATTTCACAGATGCCTTTCTACTGGAAAAAAATTAGTAAGGTTTATCCCTTCTACTCAGAATTCTGTTCTGCCATTTCCAGTGTCAAGTGTCAGTAACACTGAAGTGACTCATAATTGTATTTAAAGCAGGCAATGAAACTCCTGTTCAGTGCATGCCTGCAAGCAACCCTGGCTGACTTGAACCCTCATTATGATGATCCCTCCCCCTTTCTTTTTTTTCCTTCTATACAGCACAGAATAAGTATTACCAAGGGGCTTCACATCACCTCCACAGAAAGGGCCAGTACAGCCACCGAGTCTGATGCAGTGTCACTCTAATGTTGTTGCCAAGAACTCTTTGCTGCTGGATAAGCAGGGAGCAAATGAACGCACTGCCATGGCTTGGGCCACAGTATATATACATTCGTGCACATATGGGAATCCCTCTGTACCGACAGAGCTTCTCTGGGAAAACAAATATACTGTAGTATGCTAGGCATCATCAAAGGGGTTATTATGATTAAATAATGGCAGAAAACTCAAAACAGGTCAATGCCCAAACTCTCACTAGCAGAAGTGGTTTGGTGCAAAGGAGCAGATCCTCTGCAAGGACCAGCCTTGGCTTTCTGCGTTTCTCAGAATCTACACTGGGGACAACTTAGGTGTTTTGATTTAGGCAGAGCGTGTCTAGTTCCCATAGATCAGGCAGAAACACTGAGGACATTTTAGTGGAAAATATTTTTTTCTTGGATTTACCATACAAAGCAGAATTTGTAGGGCAATGATAAATGACCAAAGTGCCATCTTGTTCTCAAAACAAAGGTTGTTTGTTATATCATGAGATTATCTATATCACTTAGGAAAAAAAAAAAAGGGATCAAAAATGAGAGATCAATCTGTAAAGGCAGGACTCACTACTTGTAAAACGTATAGGTATTATGCGTATGTCTGTTTGTTACTGTTCAGAATTTAAGTGGGCACTTGGGCTTTCATGTAAAGTAATTCATTCTTGCATCTCTCTCATCTCTCTCCCTCTATATGTATACATGAGGGAGTTAAGTTTCTTCAGTTTCAAAACCTCTTAGGTTATTCAGCCATGTCCAATGTTTTAATTAAAATGTGCGTGACATCTTTTCCAGCACTGCAATTTATTTCCTACTAGCAGAAATTAATTTAAAATAATCTTTATAAAGATTGTTTAATGTATTGTTTAGCAGATTTTGCTATCTCACATGCCCAGAGTAAATCCCCCTTCTTACAAATATGCTCTGAGTTCTTTTACTTTTCACTTTCAAGAAAGCCTAAAACTATAGTTGTCTATTGTGATTGAATATAAATCATCTGAGTCCAGACACTCATCAAACCATCATCGCAAGAGAAAATGTGCAGCTCTGAGAAAAGCGCTGTAGGTAGAGTGGAGGACAGGTACAGGAGAACTGCAAAGAGAAATAAAGCCTGAAGAGAAACACACAGATGTTAAGGAAAACTCAATTGTGTTGCAACACTATAAAACTTCTTTCCAACAAATGCTTACGTGCAGAATTTTTTGCAATGGGTTTGTAGCAGAAACTGAGGAATAGAATTTGCACCAGAAAACCTGCCTGCTCAGCTCAAAAGGTCTTACAGGTTTGGAATCAGACAGTGGCATGGAAATGAAACTACCAGTTATAGCATTGTATACTATATTGTGTATAGCCCCTGTGCCAAATAAGAGGCAGCTGAAGCAAACGGGGATGGCAGAGAGCTGTAGAGCAAACTATAGTTTTGTAAACCGTTGCTTGAATCATTTAAGATTATTTATGTACACCAAAGATAAATTGTTTTAAAATAACCTATGAACAGAAAAGCAGGCTAAATATATTAGTAAAATAGCTTAATGGAAATAATTTAACCAGAAGAGATTCCTTCTATCCACATAGGAAAAGACTTGTTTAAATGCACTGGTGAACGCAAGGAGAGTGTCTCCCATAATGTAATCGATGGCTGGAGGTGGGGGTTCAAGCTGGCCAGAGACACATATTCAGTGCCCAGAACACCAGAAAGTATCCATTCTTTACATTTGCTATAATACCAATTCAATGTAAGCATTCCTGATTGCTTCAAATGCATGAGGTCATCTGTTGTATAAATTATTTATTGCAAATCAGCCAAATATTCTTCAGCTGAAGAAGATATAAATGTGAAGTAATTCTACTGAAACTGTTAAGAATACTGTGGACTTGAGATTGTAAAGAAAACTAAAAGTTAGGCCTGCATCTATAAAAAATTGTAACTATTCCTTCAAAGATTTTTCTTGACTAGAAAGAGTGATTGCTAGTCAAACCTAATCTTAACACAATCTTCTTCCTGAAGTAAGCAAGTAAATCTGTCTACTCAAATCCGACTTCGCATGTGCTCCTAAAACATTGTTCAGGTGTAATCAAACAAGAGATGTCACACTGAATTTCCACTTGGAAAAGGATTCAATAGACTTAAATAGATTGTCCTAAAGATAACCTGAGTAGTTATCTTCAGTAAAGCAAAAAGCCCTAGTATTTCATCAGATATTATATAGTCCAAAAGAAATCTTATGAAACTTTCATGAGATGTCAGTGCAAGTTTGAGCAAAATTTTCAGGCAATCATTAGATCTATATCTATCTCCTGCCCAACTTTAAACCACTGTGTTTTGGTAAAGGTGCCAGGCAGTAATGGTTTGGAATAGTTCACTGCCATACCGAGCTGCCATCACCACTGCAATCACCTGCTTTTATTCCCGCCCGTCAGAAACATCTTTCTGAGGATGCCTTAACCATGCCTCAACTTTAAACTTCTGATTCCTGTCTTCCAGTAATTTGCCTTAAATGCAAATTCTTGTCAAAACAGAGATACTTTGGTGTAGCTGATGGGTCTGCTCAACTGCAGATGAGCCACAGTTCTCAAGAACCCTTCTGTTAAAAATTGAATTGAGCTGAACAGTTTTTATAGACCAAAGATTTCTAGCCTTCTGCCTCCTTACCCCTTGCTTTCCTTAAGGTTCCACTTACTCACTTCATCAATAAAAAAAAAATATTTTCCGAGAACATTAGCTGTTAAAAAAGACAGAGGACTGGCAGCTGCAGAGCTTCAGAGCTCTCTGAGGAATCCAGCTACGCAAGTAGCCGCATTGCAGGCATCACCTTTCACATTTCCTACTGTGTATCTGATCTTCCAAACTGGAAGATCTGTGTCTAAGTCG
This sequence comes from Chionis minor, assembly GCA_013398295.1. Classification (NCBI taxonomy): domain Eukaryota; kingdom Metazoa; phylum Chordata; class Aves; order Charadriiformes; family Chionidae; genus Chionis; species Chionis minor. The sequence goes on along the minus strand of VZSF01008499.1, from coordinate 1,848,947 downwards.
GGGGAGACGGGAGAAGGAGGTTCATTTTTCATGCACATTTACTCCTTTAGCATTAAATGTTGTCAAATATGAATGCTTAATACTATGCATATCTGTTCTCTAGAAACTGGGAAAGCATGACACTTCGCAAGCCACTAACGACACAAGTGACTTCTGTTTTCTAAACTGAATTTCTGTCAAAGTCATGACTGTGATATGAAGAATTAAATGTTAACATTTTGCTAATGCTCTCATAGTCCTTGGCAATCCTGTATTTTTTTATATATATACTGAACATTACAGATAAATGTGTCTATGCTGATTTTTCCCTAGAGGCTGCAGGAACAATTCCTGAAAGCTGTTGGCTTAAAAGTAAATAAAATACTGCAGCTGAAGCTACTCTGTGACACTAACTCCTCTTTCAGGAATGCCTCAGTCATGCGCTTCCTCAGGTCAATACTAAAGAGATAATTAATACAGTCAAATATTTTAGACAAACAAATTAGTTTATTTGTTTGCTTGTGAAGAATAGGACTATGTTTTCAAAGGAATAAGAAATTAATTGCCTTTTTAGAACTTTCACAAAAGCAAGCAGGTTTTTTTAAATATGCTTCTCAAGTGCTGTACTTTAGCAAGTCGTCTTTTCCTAAGGGAAAGCCTTTTTGCATAGCAACAAAGAAGTGAAACAGAATATGAAATGCCTCATCTAGTAGTATTAGCCAAGCAAAGTGCAGTGGAAAAAAACAGTTCAAACATTGCTGAGCATATTATATTTGAAAGCTTTTTTTTTCCCCCTCTCTCCACAAAATATGCAGTGCAGATGTTGTACTACAGTAATGAAGAATGATTAGCTGTACTTCTTATCAGGTTTTTCCCCCCCTACATTAGAAGCAACACTTTATCATATCAATAATTTTTTTTTCAGGTAAACATTGAATGATGTTTATTGCTTGCATTATTTAAAACATGTTTCTTTTAGGTTATATAAATAAGAATTATCTAAAAATAAGTAAAGTGAACAAGAAAGAATGAAAGCAAAATGTTTTTCAAAGACACCACCAGACAAAAGTGATAGTTTGTTCATGACCAACAGTATACTGAAATTACCACTATATTTGTGCTTTTGCTCCACAATCATCTTAAGTATATTTCTTCTGCTTATGTTTTGTCCCTTTTGCAATTCTTTATATACATATATACTTATGCAATTCACTCCCAGAACGTAGCATTGACACAAATCCTGAGTCACAACTTACCTTGACTTCTCCATGAAATCTATTTTATTATCCAAAGTATAAATAATTTACCACATCAATATTTTCCTGTTAGTAATAAAATGTGTGTACATCAATTGATCTCTCTTTTAGTGTTAATATTTCCAAGAAAATATTCACCAAGAAAAATGTAAATCCAATACGATCTTGTTTCATTAAAGAGTTGGGAGCTTTGTGGTAGTCCCTGAAGTCTACTTTTCAACGGAATACTGCTAAAACTGCATTGAGTTAAAACATGAAAGTCTTTCCTGTCTATAATTTCTACATATGTTAAAGGATTTGTATATTCGAAGCTCAATATGCTTCCTTAGAAAAACTGAAAAAAAATGAGTCAAATGAGAAAGAAACATCATATTAAGTGATGTGACTGGGCTGAAGTAGTTAAAACTACAATTTTAAAAAACTTTTAGCATCTGTAATGTCTAAAAAGACTAAGACAACCTTACAAGGATAATCCTTAAAGGAGTCCCATATCCTTTCAAAGTGGCAAAATCATATGTCTGTTGACTGTTACATGTTTACCTTATGAGATAACTGGCATTTACTAAAATATCTGAGGAATATTACTGTTCTTCATTATGCTTTTTTAAAAACTAATCCTGCACGTGAACTAGCAGCTTTGGCATTAGCTTCAGAGAATACAAGATTAAGCCATTAAATGTTATTGTATTTTCTTTCCAGCATCCCCTTTCCCTTTTAATCCTGTGATACTCAAATTATTCCTAGATACTGGATAATTAATGTAAATGGCCACAGGATGTTTTAAAAGATTTATTACAGTGTCTATTCTAAGCACATACCTTTCAGTATATCTGAGTGCCTAAACATTCTGGCCTATATCGCTACCAAATTGTAGGAGATTAGTCTAGCAATGTTTTGCGGAAACTGGTCTAAATCCATATGCAACAGAAGACTTGGACATAAAGAAGGTTTACATTTTATGCTCACACCCAACGCATAAGAGCATCAGCCCTCTGAAACACACCAAAATACTTGTGATATATTGCCAAACTCTCCACCATCTTGCTTCCTCTCATGCATTTAAGTCCAAGTGCTTTGTCTTTTATCTTGTCATACAATTTTATCCCCCACCACCTAAGCTCACTGCCCTCAAGGGCGAGCTGACCGCTATTTGCCTCCTTAATCTGCAAGTTGTTGACTTGCATTTAGCTCCCAAGTCTGTTGCTGCTGTCTCAGATATGGAGAAGGGTTTGTGCGCATGAGAGTTTTTCTGATAAAAACATGTTATTGTCTCACATGACATCACCCCACAATACCGGTGTTGTTTTAGAACTACCTTCTCCTTCAAATATGATTTTTCATGGTTCTGCTAGCAGTATCGTCATTTCTTTACCTGCTCTACAGAAGCATTGTCCTGTTACATTTGTCATTCAGCTGTGTTCACTTAAGAAATTTAATAGACTTCTTTGTTTCCAGGTTCTCTAGTGGCCAGACAGCCACTAGAAATTTTCAGCAGGACTTCCCTGGCAGGTTTGCACTAGAGTAGTATAAAGGTATACATAAATCATCCATCAGCTCTAAGTGATTTACTTTAGATTTGATTAGCCAAGAGCAGAGGTTAAAACTTACAGGAAATAACATTTAGACTATCTGGTCTGAGTTAACAATGACACTTGGGTAAAAGTCAATACAGAGAGGATAATTTCTTGTATCTAATACAAATAACTAATAAACAAGAATATTACATCTACTAAAAAAGAAAACTGATTGCACTATAGAAACCTCCTCCTCCCAATCACCTGTGTCTATCCACATTTCTGTTGTCAGTCAGGACTAATCTCTGGGGCAGATGTTTTCTAGTTTTTTTGTTCTGTGTTTATCCCAGTACTAGCACGGGGTAGCTAATAGTAAGAATGATGGACAAACCATTTTTTCAGCTGAAACATAACTATATTTAGTTTAAGAATATATAATATTTCTGAGTCCAAAATTTCTAGGATTTTTTCTGTATACAAAAGGTTTCATATGCTAAGAGATATGACTTTTTTTCTTTTTAATTGGAGGTATCAGCTCCTTGTCACATTGTTGGTAGCATTAAACTGCAGAAATCCAGCCAGCATATCTAATGGCAAAGGAATTAATCTAATGTTGTGTTTTTCTAGGATTAAGTTATTTTGTTGCCTTTAGCCAGAGCTGAACTTTTTTTACTTCAGAAACTTTAATATTTGGTAGGTACTAAATGCTTTTGGTTAATACAGTCAGTAGATTTTAGCCTTGGAGATACTTTTGGCTTTGCAGATTATGATCAAAAATATCTAGAGAAGGAGGAAGACTGTAGTGACAGCTATAATTATGAGATTGACTTCGTGTAGTCTTTGTTATTAGACATTTCCCAGAACCAAGAGAAGTAATAGGTGAGCTGTTCACACAGTAAAAATGCTTCTTCAGCATCCATCAGCTAAAATGTAGAAAGATAAAGGCTTTCTTTTGTAAAGATTGGCCACCTTCCAAGCAAACCATTCCACCTCCAGTCTGCTGAGAGCTGTTGCCCAAAACATATATTTCATTGATCCAAGTTAATGAAAAGCATAGCACATATCAGAGTTGAATACTATATGGAAAAAGTATGACAACCTATTCTAAAAATCAAACTTGATCCTAAGCCCGAATCTATGAGGTGTTTTACTGATATTCTGGTGAGCAGTTTCTTATCAGCTGCCAATGAAATAGAAATAATTCATGCAGTGGTTTTGGGCTGAATTCTTCGGAGCGTGGCTCTCCTTTAGAGTCGCTTTCATGTGACATGGTAGAGAGGGGAACTACTCTCAAGTCTTCTCTTGAGAGATCTGCAGCTTGGTAGAGTCCTCAAGAAACTGCACCATTGAAATTTTAGGTGTTTCCTGAAGCGCTCACCCCACATTTAGGTACCTATTGCCTTTTGGAATCCAGAACATCCTGGTAAACACCCATGCTTCGTATATATATAATATGTAGCCCAACTAAGAATGACATATACAAGACCAACAGAAAGCTATGCCAATAACAAAAGTTAAAAGGAAACTAAGGAGGTATTTTAAAATACCTTTTTTTCCTTGGCACTTGAAACATGACTTTGCACTTCATCTGTAGCCAGCTGGAATATGATTACCACTTCAGCAGACAAGAGTGCACAATTTACTTATCTTCTTCACAACACTTCTGAATTGCTGCTTGGTTGAGTCAGAGAATTGGGGAGGTTTAACCAGTTCTCTAGTGTGACTCACATTATTATCTCCTACATTTTCTGCTACAACCACAGTAGCTTAGAAGCAGTGGAGATTTTGCCGGGTTATGGTTAAGATGGTATCTGTTACCTCCTAAAGCATTAGTACCCTTTCTTGAAGTTCAGACTAATTTAACTTCCTGATCTATGTAGCTTTCTTAACATTTTTTAAGAATTACCATTCTGCATAGAAGTCAGATGAATAAGTTTGAAGAGCTGTGTCCCTTTGGCACATACAGTAGACTATGTCCAACATTTCTTTGAAAAATATGCTTCAATATTTTTCAGTACAAAGCAGTGCACAAAATACAAAGCTTATTACTATTTTCATGATTCATTTGAAGCAGAGTGCCTCTTGTGCAGCATAGGGAGCTAAATTGTGCATATCCATCCTTTTAAATATCAAAAATCCTGCACACAATTACTCTCTCAATCCTATTATCATTACTAATATGAATTCACCAGTGGATGGCTACAGATGGCTATTTTGGCATGAAATGGAAATTTTATAACTTTACCTTGCAATAATATGAATGGGTAATTCTAGAGAATATAACACATAAGCAAAATACGATGAAAAATATGATTTATGGTCTTTGTGAAATGTTCGTCTCCATCTGCATCTCCCAAATGTCTCAAAACTGACGCTTTATACATCAGTGCAGGCAACAACACACACCATGTAATAAAATGTGCTAACTAAAACCATTTCCCAGCATAACCTGTGGTTTCAGTTTGTCCTTTGCTGTCTGCAAAGTCATTCCCTGCTTGATCTCAGCCCAAAGGTGACTTTCTTGCAGGAAGCTTGGAAAAGAGTTCTGCATCTTATTTGCACTGTAAACACATGGAGAGAAAAATACACCAACCTCTATCTAAAACTCTATCATTTTGTTCAAATTAATCTTTTAGAAGGCTTAAAATTCAAGATTTCATATTTTTAAGCCTCAGAGGGGAAAATAAATCAACCCAAGTCTTGAGAACAGTTTTATGGCCTGATCTGCAAGTATGTGAGTTTGGTCATGGTTCACTGGTAGGACTGAAGAACATTTTCTGCTTGCCTAGCTGTCCCTGCTGTCCAGAGCACATGCACAGAGGGATTCTTTGAATCATCTTAGACACAGCCATAAGGATCTTCTAACTACTGGGGATGTTATGAGCCAGCAGCCACACAGGACTTGCCTTTCTGTCTTCCTGGGGTTCCACCTAATGTTCCATACTTCAGGAAGCATGAGCAGGCTACACTCACCAGGCATGCATGGACAAGGGCAGCAGGGACAAAAGGCTTTCATACCAATGAGACTGGTTCCTCTAACTGAAAACTAGAATCTCTGATATTGCTCATATGGTGTTCAGGAAATTAGTAATACTGTAGATCTCTAAAACAGGGCTTAGATTATCCACCCTATTAATTGACCAAATTCTTAGTAGGGTCCTTTTCTTTGGCCTTTGGAAGAGTCCTGCATGCATTCTGTCCTGGGTCGCAAGTTTAGAGTCATAGAATGATTTAGGTTGGAAAAGACCTGTAAGATCATCAAGTCCAATTGTTAACCTAGTACAGCCAAGACTACCACTAAATCATGTCTCTAAACACCACACCTACACATCTTTTGTATACCTCCAGGGATGGTGACTCAACCGTTTCCCTGGGCAGCCTGTTCCAATTCTTGACAACATTTCAATGACAAATTTTTTCCTAATATCCAATCTAAACCTCCCCGGCACAGCCTGAGACCATTTCCTCTCATCCTGTCACTTGGGAAAGAGACCCACAACCACCTCACTACAACCTCCTTTCAGGTAGTCGTAGAGAGTGATAAGGTTTCCCCTCTGCCTCTTTTTCTCCAGGCTGAACAACCGCGGTAACCTCAGCCATTCCTCATAAGACTTGCTCTCTAGGCCCTTCACCAGCTCTGTTGGCCTTCTCTGGACACTCTCCAGCACCTCAATGTCTTTTTTGTAGTGAGTGGCACAAAACTGAACACAGTATTCAAGGTGTGGCCTCACCAGTACTGAGTACAGTGGGGCAATCACTTCCCTATTCCTGCTGGCCACACTATTTCTGACACAAACCGGGATGCTAGTGGCTGCCTGGACACACTGCTGGCTCTTATTCAGCCAGCTGTCAACCAACACCCCAAGGTCCTTTTCTGCCAGGCAGCTTTCCAGCCACTCTTCCCCAGGCCCGTACTGTTGTATGGGGCTGTTGTGACCCAAGTGCAGGACAAAGCACTTGGCCTTGTTGAACCTCATACCATTGGTCTTGGCTCATTGATCCAGCCTGTCCAGATCCCTCTGTAGAGCCTTCTTACCCTCAAGCAGATCAACACACCTGTCCAACTTGGTGTCATTGGCAAATTTACTGACGGTACACTCAATCCCCTCATCCAGGTCATTATTAAAGATATTAAACTGAACTTACCCTAGTACTGACCCCAGGGAACACCACTTGTTTGACTGAGTCAACTTAACTAGTGTAGTTGCCACCTGCTCTGAACTTGCATCCTTGATGTTTTTACATGCCATGAGACACAAAACTTGTTGATTTCTAGATAGTCCAATAAATTAGTTCTTCAGAAAAAGACACTTTTTCGCTGTAGAAAATAATTGTTTTTCCTCGCAGCTGCTCAATGCAAAGATACATAAAAATATCTATACCTTTTTTAGAATGTATGACTCTCTCTAGGATAATGAGAAAGTTTCCTAATGTCTGATAGACAAGAAGAAAAAAAGTGTCATTGGCTTTACTCTACAAGCCATTCCCTGAAAACTTTACTTTGATACATTACTCACCAAAGCAATACTGATAGAAGGAAGGAGTAACAGCTGCAAAACAGGAGGAGAGAAAGACTAGCTGCAGCTGGTAAAGTTGACATTACACTTATTTTAAGAAGTTATGTTGTAGAGCTACCCTGGCAGTTTGAAAAGGGTAGCAGACCCATTTATATCAGAATATCAGAACCTGTGAAGATCTTTGTCTTCTTTGGAAGTGAAGAATTCCACGTGTATTTTTATAATTGCTGCTTTAACATCATATACAGTCACCATATATGCTTCCCACAAAAAACCAAAATAACCCACTTGAGAATTAATGCCTTAAAAGTAAAGAATTTGATGATTATTATTTTTTATCAAGAAAATCATACAGAAAAAGCCTAAACCAAGATGACATTGTGCTGGGACTGCTTCAAAGTAGTGAGGAATGAAGGAATTCACAGCACACTCCCTACCTCCTGTAAAGAGTATATGCAGAAAGGCTTCTGTGCCTGAGAGCAGGACTGCTCCATGGGGCTGGGGGCGGATAAGTTGGTGGCTGAGGACAACCTCAGCACTCTCTGGGCTTTTACTCACCAGGATGTGCAGCATCCAAGTTGAGTGCTGAAAGAGAGGCCCATTGACATGCACAGTGAGGGAACGGTCCAGGTCCAGGTAGGAGCAGTACAGAAGACAAAGGTACATGGTGGATCCAAGGTCCAGCCAAGAAAGATGCAGAGCTAGAGACAAGCATGCCTACACCATGGCTCAGGAGGGGAATGGGCAGCAATCCTGTGCTTAACTGGTGCCCTGGGCCTATGGGGTGTGTGGGTGGGGGTCCCAGGTGAGGCTGCTAAGGGCAATTAGGGTCTCTTGCTGCCCTTTGCACCCTGCCAGTACTGTGGGCAGCTTGGTCCTCCTTTCTACAGGCTCATTCTGAGCTTTCCTCCCACTTCCAAGAAAAAAAAAAAAAAACCAAGGATTTACCCCAAATATTTCTCAGAGTGTACAGCAAAAAGCATTAAGCCAGAAACTTTTACCTCACAGGTAGATACCTTTTTGTCATTGTCTTCCTGAATATGTCACTTTCTTCACCTGTCAGTTACCTTCCACTGCAACTGATGGTATCCAAGTGGCATTCACAGTTGACAGGTAAGCCCCAAGGAAGGGAAAAGATTCTTATTTTTTTGATTATTCCATCTCTGCACATGACTGCACCTGGTCCTCACTCCTGATCTACGGGCACAGCACTTGTATTTAATAGACTGCCCTGGTTTGAGGTAAAACAGAACCAGTTTTCTTTTCAGTAATTTTACTTTACCCTNTCAAGGTGTGGCCTCACCAGTACTGAGTACAGTGGGGCAATCACTTCCCTATTCCTGCTGGCCACACTATTTCTGACACAAACCGGGATGCTAGTGGCTGCCTGGACACACTGCTGGCTCTTATTCAGCCAGCTGTCAACCAACACCCCAAGGTCCTTTTCTGCCAGGCAGCTTTCCAGCCACTCTTCCCCAGGCCCGTACTGTTGTATGGGGCTGTTGTGACCCAAGTGCAGGACAAAGCACTTGGCCTTGTTGAACCTCATACCATTGGTCTTGGCTCATTGATCCAGCCTGTCCAGATCCCTCTGTAGAGCCTTCTTACCCTCAAGCAGATCAACACACCTGTCCAACTTGGTGTCATTGGCAAATTTACTGACGGTACACTCAATCCCCTCATCCAGGTCATTATTAAAGATATTAAACTGAACTTACCCTAGTACTGACCCCAGGGAACACCACTTGTTTGACTGAGTCAACTTAACTAGTGTAGTTGCCACCTGCTCTGAACTTGCATCCTTGATGTTTTTACATGCCATGAGACACAAAACTTGTTGATTTCTAGATAGTCCAATAAATTAGTTCTTCAGAAAAAGACACTTTTTCGCTGTAGAAAATAATTGTTTTTCCTCGCAGCTGCTCAATGCAAAGATACATAAAAATATCTATACCTTTTTTAGAATGTATGACTCTCTCTAGGATAATGAGAAAGTTTCCTAATGTCTGATAGACAAGAAGAAAAAAAGTGTCATTGGCTTTACTCTACAAGCCATTCCCTGAAAACTTTACTTTGATACATTACTCACCAAAGCAATACTGATAGAAGGAAGGAGTAACAGCTGCAAAACAGGAGGAGAGAAAGACTAGCTGCAGCTGGTAAAGTTGACATTACACTTATTTTAAGAAGTTATGTTGTAGAGCTACCCTGGCAGTTTGAAAAGGGTAGCAGACCCATTTATATCAGAATATCAGAACCTGTGAAGATCTTTGTCTTCTTTGGAAGTGAAGAATTCCACGTGTATTTTTATAATTGCTGCTTTAACATCATATACAGTCACCATATATGCTTCCCACAAAAAACCAAAATAACCCACTTGAGAATTAATGCCTTAAAAGTAAAGAATTTGATGATTATTATTTTTTATCAAGAAAATCATACAGAAAAAGCCTAAACCAAGATGACATTGTGCTGGGACTGCTTCAAAGTAGTGAGGAATGAAGGAATTCACAGCACACTCCCTACCTCCTGTAAAGAGTATATGCAGAAAGGCTTCTGTGCCTGAGAGCAGGACTGCTCCATGGGGCTGGGGGCGGATAAGTTGGTGGCTGAGGACAACCTCAGCACTCTCTGGGCTTTTACTCACCAGGATGTGCAGCATCCAAGTTGAGTGCTGAAAGAGAGGCCCATTGACATGCACAGTGAGGGAACGGTCCAGGTCCAGGTAGGAGCAGTACAGAAGACAAAGGTACATGGTGGATCCAAGGTCCAGCCAAGAAAGATGCAGAGCTAGAGACAAGCATGCCTACACCATGGCTCAGGAGGGGAATGGGCAGCAATCCTGTGCTTAACTGGTGCCCTGGGCCTATGGGGTGTGTGGGTGGGGGTCCCAGGTGAGGCTGCTAAGGGCAATTAGGGTCTCTTGCTGCCCTTTGCACCCTGCCAGTACTGTGGGCAGCTTGGTCCTCCTTTCTACAGGCTCATTCTGAGCTTTCCTCCCACTTCCAAGAAAAAAAAAAAAAAACCAAGGATTTACCCCAAATATTTCTCAGAGTGTACAGCAAAAAGCATTAAGCCAGAAACTTTTACCTCACAGGTAGATACCTTTTTGTCATTGTCTTCCTGAATATGTCACTTTCTTCACCTGTCAGTTACCTTCCACTGCAACTGATGGTATCCAAGTGGCATTCACAGTTGACAGGTAAGCCCCAAGGAAGGGAAAAGATTCTTATTTTTTTGATTATTCCATCTCTGCACATGACTGCACCTGGTCCTCACTCCTGATCTACGGGCACAGCACTTGTATTTAATAGACTGCCCTGGTTTGAGGTAAAACAGAACCAGTTTTCTTTTCAGTAATTTTACTTTACCCTTGCAACGCTCATTTAAAACAAATGCCACTGATACCTGGGAAAAGTACAGACTGGTTTATTATACGTGTAAGGTCCTACAGTATGTCTGTGGCAGGGAAGGGACATGAACGTATCCATTCCCAAGCAATAGATCAAGATCCTCAGATATAAGCCATCTCCTCATTACATTGGGATTTCTTATTATTTATTGCTGTGAGATAAAGCCAGTGTAAGTCTGAGTCACTGTACTTCACTTGTTTGATTGAAGCTACAGTATTTTAGCTTTGACTGAAAATGATCCGGGATAATTATGACAGTTTTTTTGCCTTTCTGGCTTGGGAGATTCATAGGTGAGCTTCAAAAATGTAAAACAATGAATTTATGTGGTTGGAGTTCAGATGTGAATGCTTTCCATGCCCTTTACTGAAAGTTCATCTTGATTACTGCCCTAACTACCAAGGTTAGCCTTTTAAGGAAGGAGGATTGCCAAAACATGTGAAAGTATCCCAAGAGAAAACTAAGTTATCCCTTTCTCACCATTTTTTGAGAAGATGGTTAATATTTCACTGCCTGGATTATTTTTTCTATGCTGCAAGGAAAATGGAGCTTGCAGGTAGTGTCTGCATCTTTTCCATGGCTACCAAAGCACCGTAGACAGAAAAGAGAGAAACTGATATTTTTGGTATTTCTTTTACTTAAAGAAAATTGCAGGAAACTGGAAATTGACAGCACTTCCTTTGTACTAGCAAATTCTTGGTAGCAGACACAGGTAAATATACCCATACAGAAAACTGTGGGGAAGACCCTACTCGAGGGGGATCAGCCCTCACTCAGGTGCTTGGATAGCAGGTGAAGTCTTGTATTTGATGGTAACGCTAGGCATGTCTGGGCACCATAATACCTCCACACTGTTCTTTGTACAATCTAGTTTCAAATTAAAAATACTCCCCACCTTCCAGTACAAATCCAATTTATTGAGGTTAGCTTTGGAAATGCAGCAGTGTGTATGCAACTATAGTATGTCAGCTAAAATACTGTTCTGCTGAAGGGCATTAGCTTTGCAAGCTATTCAGCTACTGCAGTGTTTGTTTCACTGATCCATGTTCTTGTGAGCCGACACAGAGATGCATTTTGTGGTTATGACACTCATGCTCTGGGTTTGGGGTGGAAAGGGGAATAGTGAGATTTCTGTTTCACTGCCTGTGATTTTACGTCTGTCCTCCTGTAATAATTTTTTAATATATTAGCCAATTTCAGCCAAATCTGACAAAGGGGTGGAGGTCTCAGCACGATTCCGTTCCTGATCTACAAAGAGACAGGAAAGAAAAAAAATTCCTTTTTATTCAGATACCAGCCAGCTGATTAAAACCTTATGCCTACCCACTGTGAATGATTCTAACTCAATTTCAGCACAGTCCATGGAAAGATAACTAAGGTGAAGGAGAGGAAGCAGAGGATCCTGGGAAGAAGTTTACAAAAGGTGAAAAAAGGCATCGGAAGGTGACCTGAGATTTATTTTTTTAAATGGGAAGAAAGTGGCAAGTCACAAATCTGTTGTAAACGCAGCTCCATTAGTTCCCCCACTCACAAACCAGCTTGTTTTCGATGAAATGACTTACAAAATATTCTCATCACAACTGAGAATTAGATTTCAATTAACTTGGAAAAATGTCCTTTCATACAATGTAGCCACATGAAGATAATTTCATTGAGACTGATTAGGTTGTTGTGGAAATGCAAGGGAATTTAATACTAATATCCATTTGTGCAGCTGCAATAATGTATGCATTTTTTGTACATTCATGATAACCCTTCTTTCCATTAGCATCTTCCCCTGTAAAGATGGATGGCAAGAGTCAGAATGACTAATCCTGCCTCTCTTACTCATTGCAAATGAGAATTGCAGTCAGTTATCTGCTGTAACCTTGTTGTGACAAGGATTGTCACTCAGAGATACACAGATGCTTCTGGATACAGTGCTTCAAACAGAGTCTGCTGAAATAAATGAGAAGAGTCTCGAAGGCTTTGATTCGAGCCGGTTTTATCAGTGCTCTAGCCTTAAGGCTAAAGATATTTTCTACTATTTCCTTGCTTTTGATAATATTAGGAGTGTAGAAACAGAATAAGCAGACAATTTAATAAGACTATGCTTTTAATACCAGTAATGCAGTTGTTTCTCAAAATGGTGGGAGAAGCTAAACATAGAGTTGAAAGACTAAAAGACATAATGATATCTCATACTTTATTGACTAATCATTATAGTGAGCTGGCAGGATATGAAAACCTGCATTTTTCTTAGGAAAGTTAGAAATTTTAAAAGTAGTAAAAAAACCTCGGCTATATTTGAATTGCTTATATTTGAAATTAATTGCCCCATCATGCCTGGCTGGCACACTATGTATCTGCATAATTTCTGTACAGAAAACAAAAATCAAGTATACTCATACCTACAGAACTGGTCAGTTTTTCTTTTTTTGTTAATTGTCTTGTATTCTTCTTGGAAAGTCTATCCTTTTACTTCCCTAATATATCTGTATGCTTTCCACGATATGCACTGCCAATATTATTTACTTGATTCACCATCAAATGTTTTCTGCTCTGGATAAATGCATTGTTAGGCAACAGCTTAAAAACTACAGTGAAGGAACAAAATGAAGCTCTTTTAAGTAACTGGCATTCCCCTGGTAGGTTCAGTATCAGATATATCATTTAAAAAATTTCCTTTTTTAGGTAAATGAGGACTTTTGGGTAGTCTTTATATTTGCAGTGTTTTCACAGTTTGACTATTCACTCTTGCATATGTGCCGTAAACGCCTTGATTGCTTCTTAAGTCACTCCATTCCACTCCATTGGTTTTTTACGGTTGTGTAGATGTGGACTGTATAGAAGCCTAGTGATGAGTAAGAATAAGTGTAATTTTCAGGTATAGTTCTTTATTTCCTTTCACCTCTTGTAGAAATAACTTGCAAAACAAATGAAAGACAGTTAAAAACCCACCTGAGTTAGTAGTATCTCAATTTTGCTAAGATTCTTCAAGTCCTAAAGATATGCTACTGCTGGTCCATTGCTTAGGTATGCTGCTGAGCTACTTCCAACTTTATTTACAGTTTCATATCATGATATGCGGAGATCTATGATTCTATTTTTCATGTTGTTGTCATTTTTCTCCCGCCCCCCCTTTTTTTTTTTTTTGAGGGGTGGGGAAGGAAGGATCTATATACTTGTATTTTGTCTGTGTAAGATCCAGTTACACAGGGGCTGGTAACCCCCTGTGTAAATTACAATAAGTTGTAGCTCTCTTGTGGCCAATGAACTCATCAGCCAAGCAACCAAAAACTTCTCTAGCAATATCCAAACAGCTTAAATGGTGTAATATCCTCTTCATTTGCAGATCTTTGCGAGGAAAGATCTGTATTCCATCTACCTATACCTTTGGTGGGCCTAGAGAAGGCATTTCATGGTTTCATTTCTCATGCCTGATATGCAAACCCCAGACAGGATTCAAAGCTTTGAAGGTTTTACCTCCTGTCTGTGACTCTTAGAATCTTCTCATTCATGTTACATGTTCTTTGAAGCTCTTCCGCCATTCCATGGGATAGGCTTATTCCCTGAAGAACAGCAGCAATAAAACTTACAGTAAAATAAAAACTCAAAACACTTTCACAGAGGTGATTAGGCATCATCCCTCTTTTACATACTGTAAAATTATGGCATAGATATTAATGACTTGCCTAAGACCATAAAAAATTCAGAGGCTGACTTGAAATAAAGTCTAACTCTTCTCATTTCCCGGTGTCTGCCCTTGGCAGTGAGGAGTTATCTACATGAATTCAGGTTTGATTTTGTTTTTTTTTCACTGCTAACCAGAACAGTTGCATGGGTATGATACGATGGTAAATTCTGTGTATTATATAAAGAAACTAATTACAGTAAAGTTTATTGTTGTGCATGAAGTTATTAATTTAAAATCAGCCATACATTACACATGGATTGTATAATAGATTCTATTACCAATAGATGAGTGATATTTAATGGAGCTGTTTTACATTAAATGTAGCTTTGGGAAGTCTGATGAACAATTACAGCAGATTCCATGGGAATTTTGGGACAGAGAATGAGAACAGGAGGAACAGATGCTGCATGTAGCTTCAAAAAGATATTGAAATCAAATATGATTCTCATTGTGCAACAATGGTGTGGCTCATAACAGCAAAAGACAAGCTTTTTCTGACTGGTTAACAGGCAGTATATATAAGTACCAAATATGCACATTAGGACAGAATAGTGTTGGATATGTCCTCAGATATTTGACCCACAGATTCTATAAAGTGCTTTATTTCAAGGAACGTGGGAACCAAGATATTTTTAAGTCAGCGAACAACATAGCTAAAAACGTATAATGCTATGATTCTTTCCTTTTTTTTTCTGTTTGATAATTTAGACATTTATATTCAAGAAAAATAAAGCATTTTTTATATCTGCACTTATTCCTTCCTCATTTAACTCCTTTGGGCAGAAAGCAGCTGTCTTCTGCAAACTATGCTTACTCTTAGTTTCTGAATTCAGCACCCAAAAAATTGTAGCAGAAGACCAGAAAAGGTTAAGTTCCAAGTTGTGGGACAGTGCAACAGTTTGCTTTTATTATTGTGTTTCAGATATATGTTTGAACTTCAATTGATCTCAAATGAATCTCAAAGTCTGATAGCAGTGACCTTCAGCTTTAGCGTGGACTAATGGACTATTTGATTCTGTTTGGCTGCCACCTTAAAATATGACACTTCTTTTGGCAGAAAAATACACAGGCTGCTAATGATGACACAAGCTCAAGGTCTAGACTAGCGCCCGTCTAACAGGCAAATAAGAGCACCAAGACTTTGAATTTCCCATTTCACATGTGTGCTTCTTACAAAGACAATCACATAAAAATCTGGTGATAAACTATTATTTCTTTTGGTTCTTATCAAAATAGATGAGGTTTAAGGAAGGCCTTTAACTTCTTTGAGATCTTTTTTTTAAACAGAGGACTATATTAGTGGAAGTGTTTTTCATTTTGTTTGGTTAAGGGAAATAAGAAACATTCAGACTCTAAACACATTTCCAAGTTCATAAATATTATTTGGTGCACTGGCAATAGTTTAAAATGAGTCTTATTTTTATGAGTATGACTTGCTGCTCTGTGGAAAGCTGAGTTGTTACTGGAACCAAATAAACACTGCATGAATCTTTAAATACAATTTCAAACATACTGTAGTGAGGTAAATAAATTTCATAATTACCATGAAAAATTAGCCATAAAATCTTGTTAGGATACTATTTTATACCCTTACAGAAAACAACACAGTCAAGTGCAGTTATAAGGGGGCTTTATGGAAAATCTCAAGTTTCCATAACAATTTGCCTTCTGAGAAATAGGTGGAAAATGGGCGAAAATAATTTTTCATGTGATATTTACATTGGGACAATGAGGTCGTCTCCAC
The DNA here is from genome assembly GCA_013398295.1 of Chionis minor. NCBI lineage: Eukaryota > Metazoa > Chordata > Aves > Charadriiformes > Chionidae > Chionis > Chionis minor. The sequence continues at coordinate 1,832,851 of VZSF01008499.1, read as the reverse complement.
GTAAATAAAAATGTTTCCTGATTTACTTCCTGATTTACAGATTACACTGGAACACAGGTACAGGTAAACATCTCTGTTTAATGCCTTGAACACAGCAAAGCAACTCAGCAAACTGAGAATTAAGAAATAAACATCATTGTATAGTTCAATGTTTGCTTCACTATGGTGGCTGCTGAGTGATGCCTTCAATGCTGCAATAGCATTTTTCCATGAGGAAATGCAAAAAGCTCACTAAGATTAAAAGTTAATGCATGAGAAGGCAAGTGCAGAAGTCAAAGCTAAATGCTGAGCTCTACTGAGTGTAAATTAATGTTACTATTTAAGTCTGGCCTGTTTTTCAGCAGGGAAGGTACTTAATCCACTTACTAACATCCAATTCCAGGGGGAGCCTATCATCCCCACGACAAGAAGAAACTTGTCTGGTAGCTTGACATCTCACACCCCATGGACCCACCAGACTGCTGTAAGACCATCCAGCTGCTTTATGTCTCGGACTTAGAGGTGGTTTAGCACAAGGACTATGTGATTCTCACATGCAGCCTGCCTAATGCTCGCCCCTATCGGAAGTCCCCTCACAGACTAGTTACTTAGGTCTTGTGATGGATGCAGCTCCCCTGTGGCCTCTGATGCTTCAGCTCTGAACACCTGCAGATATTTTGGCAACAGTTGAGCTTCCTCAGGAGAGCACAAGACAAGTCAACAGAGATGTAAAAACTTTTAACCAGAATTTGAAGCACAGTCGGTCTTTCTTCATAAGGTGTGTCAGAGTGAAAAGACTTCCAAAATGAAAAATTTATCACTTTAGCTCATCCTTTCTGTGCCAGTTTCTGGAGGATATCTTCATTTGGGAAGACAGGCTTCCTCACCATGCTCCCCTCACTTTGACCAACTACAGGGGAATCACATTCCTGATCTTTCCATAATTTTCAGAGCTCCTTGTCAGTGTTAATCAATTCGAGGAAGACACATGTTTGAATCTTGCTGTCAGAGGAAGAAACTAGACCCCGGTTGGGTGACTCATAGGCACTTGCACAACCCAGGATATACAAAAGCTGAGCAACAGTAATTACATTGACTTTTGAAGGGTCAGACATATCCTCACTGCAAATGAGGGCTAAGGGAAACTGTGACCATTCAGATTACATGGTAGAGCAGATGAACAGTATGGGGTGTGGGCAGGGGTGAGCACCAACCCCATGACTTCTGCACAGCTGTACAGCCTCTGCTTGGCTCCCTGTACCTGGCATATTTCATCTTAAGGAGGGAGACGCTTCAGTTCCATACTGAGAACGTGTGGGGAGTCAGTGGGAGGCGGGGCTGACAGAGGTGGTGACTAAAAACCCTGGCAAATCTGTCCCTAATTATTAAAAATAAAATAAAATAGGGAAGGAAGGAAGGTAGGTTTGCTAACCTAGGTGCTAAGAAAGTGTGGATATAGGTTCTCATGTGGACTTTGAAATCAAAGATTGATAGATGGATTGATTTCAGAATGGAATTCTGCCAAGCATTTCTTGGAGGTAGCTCCTTTGTGGAGGTTTTTGGCGTTCGCCTTTGAAGCATGTAATTCCCACACAGACTTAGCAGTGGCATATGTATTCCCCTTAAAGGAGAGGGGGAGACAGGTGTCTAAATATGATTCTGTTTTTCATTTCTGTATTACCTCTCTAAAATCCCAGCAATCCATGTCCTACTTGCAAATTAAGGAATAAGCTCTGGCATCCCTCTGCATCAGTTTGCAAATTATCCATAAGTAAAATTTCTTCTAAAAATTGTTATAAATGCCAAATGCTGCTATGGTACTTGTATATCAGAAAGAATTATATGAACCGTTATATTCTGTAATGTAAAGTTACTAAAACACTCTATTGAACATCTGAGTTTAAGCTCTCTGTGCTGTTTATTATCATTTTAATTTGGCTACTTTCAAGATCATTAAGTAATAACAATTATAAATTAGATAAGGTAAGGCTGTTATGAGTCATTGACTCAACTTGCAGAGAAGCATATAGCTGTCTGAATTTCAAGAAATGTGAAGAATGAGCTCTGAAACATAAAGATTGGGAGAGATCTTGACAGGTCCTTGCAAAACATCTTGAAAACATAGCTATTAAAGTTAAGCAGAGATTCTTGAGATTTGTAGACAGCACGAGAGCTCAGATGTCCTCATAATAGTCACTATCCTCACCAGAGAGAGGTCTTTTGATATCCCACACCCAACACCATAGAGGCACATGTGATGTGACCATAATGGATTCCCCTAAACGACACAGTAAGACAAAAAGTAAGAAAATTGTGACGCAAAAATTAGTTCTGGCTTCACCTTGGAGTTCTGCATTGTAGTAAAAGTTGTAACAGGATGGTACAAAAAGGGTCCTTTCATGGCAGCACAGAACAGGGGCAAGTATACTCAGGTTCCTATGGCTACTGCTGACACTGCTATCCTAGAGAAGAGGCCATAGATCCCAAGTGGCAGCTGAAAAATGCCCAAGTAAGTCAAATGAGTGGAGATGTGACTGTGAGAGAGCAAAGTAGTTGCTTCAGGTGCCAAAGAATCAGTCAGTAGAAATAAATATTCTCCTTGTAGTTACTGCTCTTTCCAAGTGACACAAAGACTTGGTGTGACTCTACACATGGGGTGGGAAACATTTTAAGAAGCATTTTCATAACACCCTCCCCTGCGCATGCATCCCCACCCACCCACATGTAAAACAATGTCCTAACGTTTTATTTTTACCCCTCAAGTTCACTTTCCCATGCTGTTACACAAGCAGCAATTGGGGTAAGACAAAGAATACTGTTGACTTGGAAGAGAAACTCTCAGCCAGCTGCAGCCCAAAAATTCATTGAAGGGTTTTCTCTCTTGCAATTGTTCCCATTAGACCATTTTATTCTTTTTATCCCCATAGAACTACAAAAAGGAAAAGTATTATCATTTCTCCTAACATAATCCCATTGCAAATACCGCTGGAAACTGATACAGTAGAAAGACTATTCCCTTGACAATAATTACATAAATATTACCAGAAAATATTGCCTCCTCATTTTGCAATGATGCTAAATAACAATGCCTTTTCTGAGGAGACCATGAAGACAAAGGAACAGTACGATAACTAACTTTAGATATCTAAAGGACAACTGAAAGCAAAAAGGGAGTAATTAATCTACTCTCTGTCTCCATAGAGGGTGGAAGACATAATGGGTTTAAACAGTGGCAAGGGACACTTAGATCAGACATTTAGGAAAAACTCCAAAGGCAAATGTAGAATAACATGAGAACAGAGTGCCTGGGGATATTGTAGAGTCGCTGTCACTTGGGGTTTTTAAGAGGAAGAGACAAACATCTGTCAAGAATGACGCAGGGTGTAGCTGCTCCTGCTGTGGGGCACAGGGGATGGACCAGAGGGCTTCCTGGAAGTCCAGTCAAAATGCGGTATTCAAGATGCCTGAATGGACGGAAAAAATGTGATGGGTTTAAAATCTGTTTCAAGGTATCTGAACAGTGGTTGGATGAAGCCTGGATTTGGTATTTTAGTTTGGACTGTAAAAGACCTCCAAATCATAAAGCAAAACAAATAAGCAAATGTGTCTCCTGTCATCTACAGACTGGCTTTATCACACTAAATTCAGTCCCTCTTTTGCAGGATTGTGATTTTACTACAGGTTTCCTACATCTGAAGGAATAAAATAGAACTTTATAATGTTAAATGCTATACTAAGTGAATTCCTAACTTTAAAAGCATTTTGCAGTCATAAGGGACAAAATATGACATTTTCTTTGCTTTATGCTCATAGAAGGCACTAGGGAGTTTAGATACTTCAAAAGCTTTTATAGGTATTTCACCTGTAAACTGCTGACCTGGTAGTTTATGTAGGTGGTTCGCTGATTCGTTTGAAATTATTTGACCATCTAATTCTTCAGATGTGCAGATGAAAGTGTTTCATTAACACCTGAATTGTTCCTTAGTGATGCATTAATCCAAGCACTGCCATGTAATGGTTGCAGCTAGCCTTTCAGCAAGCTGGGTGTTTACACAAATTGGTTGCATAAACCCAAGTTTTTCTCTAGATTTCCTTTGCGATACTCTAACTGAAATGTTTTAAAAAGAAAAAGAGGGGTGCTTGTTATCGCATTAGATATTGAAAAAAACCCAAAGTAATGATTTTAATTCATCCTTAAATTACTTGCATAATCATAGAACAGGTCATAGCATAAGGTGTGTATAAATGGAACATCCATGATAAATATATAGAATTAACAGAATCATTTAGGTTGGAAAAAAACTTTAAGACCATCAAATCCAGCCATTAACCTAGAACTGCCAAGTCCACCACTAAACCATTCCCTAAGTACCACATTTACACGTCCTTTGAATACCTCAAGAGACAGTTACTCAACCACTTCCCTGGGCAGCCTGTTCCAATTCTTGACAACTCTTTCGGTGAAGAAATTTTTACTAATATCATAGAATCCTAGAATGGCTTGGGTTGGAAGGGTCTTTAAAGACCATCTAGCTCCAGGCCCCCTGCCATGGACAGGGACACCTCCCACTAGACCAGGTTGCTCAAAGCCCCATCCAGCCTGGCCTTGAACACCTCCAGGGATGGGGCATCCACAGCTTCCCTGGACAACCTCGACCAGTCCCTCACTACCCTCACAGTAAAGAATTTCTTCTTAATATCTAATCTAAATCTACCCTCTTTTAGTTTAAAACCATTACCCCTCGTCCTATCACTACACTTCCTGATACAGGGTCCCTCCCCATCTTTCTTGTAGGCCCCCTTTAGGTACTAGAAAGCTGCTATAAGGTGTCCCTGGAGCCTTCCCTTCTCCAGGCTGAACAACCCCAACTCTCTCAGCATGTCTTCAAAAAACGCATCTTTGTGGCCCTCTTTTGGACTCACTCCAACAGGTTTATGGCCTTCTTATGCTAGAGCTGGATGCATGTACTCCAGGTCAGGTCTCACGACAATAGAGTAGAGGGGCAGGATTCCCTCCCTCGACCTGCTGACCACACTTCTTTTGATGCAGCCCAGGATACAGTTGGCTTTCTGGGCTGCAAGCGTACATTGCTGGCTCATGTTGATCTCATCCACCAACATCCCCAAGTCCTCCTCAGAGCTGCTCTCGATCCATTCTCTGCCCAGCCTGTGTTTGTGCTTGGGATTGCTGTGACCTACATGCAGGACCTTGCACTTGGCCTTGTTGAACTTCATGGGGTTCACACAGGACCATCTCTCAAGCCTGTCCATGTCCCTCTGTATGGGATCCCTTCCCTCCATTGTGTCAACCACTCCGCACAGCCTGGTGTCATCAGCAAATGTGCTGAGGGTGCACTCAATCCCACTGACCATGTTGCCAACAATGATGTTAAACAGCACCGATCCCAATACCAACCCCTGAGGAATGCCACTCATCACTGGTTTCCACTTGGACATTGAACCGTTGACCGTAACTCTAAACCTCCTCTGGCACAACTTGAGGCCATTTCTTCTTGCCCTGTCACTTGTTACATGGGAAAAGAGACCCACAACCACCTCACTAGAACCTCCTTTCCTCCTTTCAGGTAGTCGTAGAGAGTGATAAGGTTTCCCCTCTGCCTCTTTTTCTCCAGGCTAAACAGCCCCAGTTCCCTCAGCCATTCCTCATAAGACTTGCTCTCTAGGCCCTTCACCAGCTCTGTTGGCCTTCTCTGGACACTCTCCAGCACCTCAATGTCTTTCTTGTAGTGAGTGGCACAAAACTGAACACAGTATTCAAGGTGTGGCCTCACCAGTACTGAGTACAGTGGGGCAATCACTTCCCTATTCCTGCTGGCCACACTATTTCTGACACAAACCGGGATGCTAGTGGCTGCCTTGGCCACCTGGACACACTGCTGGCTCTTATTCAGCCAGCTGTCAACCAACACCCCAAGGTCCTTTTCTGCCAGGCAGCTTTCCAGCCACTCTTCCCCAGGCCCGTACTGTTGTATGGGGCTGTTGTGACCCAAGTGCAGGACAAAGCGCTTGGCCTTGTTGAACCTCATACCATTGGTCTCGGCTCATTGATCCAGCCTGTCCAGAGCCCTCTGGGCATATCCTTATTTATCCTTGGTACAGGCACAGTAAACTTTATATTTGGTCTCGCTCTACTATGGCACAAAAAGTGACCTAGAAAACCTGTCCAGAGACTGTTTTAGACTCTGTTAGCTATGGTTTCACTCTGGTTACATTCTGTCCAGTCACCTTCTTTTAAGCCTTCGGGGTTTTTTATCCCTTTGCAGAGGGTTAGGAAGGCAGATGTGACATGAGCACACTGTACTTTAGTAATAAAACTGTTCAGTGTGTGATCCCACAGACAGCTTGTGTATGAGCCAGAGCAGACTCAAGGTGGCTGTAAATTGCAGTGAAGGCTGAACCAGCCCCTGACTGCTCTTTGAAAGTTCAAAAAGTCACCTGTTCCTCACAAAAAAGGAGTCTTTTTTTTTGAGCAAGGACTTCTATATTTGGAATATCTAAATGTTTTTAAAGGTAAGTAAATCTATTATCGTACAAAAGTATTTTTAGCAATTTTTATATTGTTTTGAAAAGCACATACATAATATTGGAAAAGGAGAGAGTTTAATTCCTTCTATGAAATTTTGATAATTTTGATTTTGAATGTCTTTGAATGTGTCTTTTAATATAATTTTCTCTATTGCATAGCTGATGCCAAGACATGCTGTCTAAACAGTGTCCCTTGGGTTTCTGGGGGAGTGTGGGAGGCAGCAGATTTGTGGAGACAACACCTGACACCATCTTGGTCAAGAACAGAACCCCAGGCCCACTGTAGGGACCTTGCTGATATCTGAGTCTCACATGGGGATGACAGCTGTGACGTGGCAGACAGGATTTCAGCTCCTTGCTGATTCCTGCAGGTTTTTTTAAAGTCTGAATTTTACTCTCTGTGAACAGACAAGACTTCTACACATTCAGATAGACTTTGATTCAAAATCCATGCAATAAGTGCTAAGTAGTTTTATTTGCTATCTCTCTAAGAGAAAGATACTGACCCCGTTTCTCCTCTTGGGTACCTAGGAATACACCAGAGTACATTAATTGAGGAATTGCCTTTTTAAAAAAAAAAAAAAAAGCTCAGTACATAAAGACTCTCTTTGACCTTTCTGGTGTTTTATGAAAATTTGCAAAAAAGGGGTATTTCCCCATCTTCGTGCTGAGAAAACTTCCATGTGCCACGACTGAGACTGTCCTTGGGATACAGAAACTCTGCAAAACTGCTAGAAAAGATACATGAACTGCTAGAGACCTTAGTCCTCTGTCTCTTATCTTAGGTACAGGCATAAAGAAGAAAAGATTTTTCTTTTAAATTCAAATCCTCCCTTTCTTTTTTCCTTCACAAATATCTGAAAAGACCTTCATAGGCAATGCCAGACCTGGTATCTTAATTACAGCACCAGAAAAGCAGCTCAGAGGATCTCTAACCACAATGATGTAGTCTTTCTTTTGCCAAGAAAATAATGCTAAGGCTAATGAAGATTATTCAATTACACTAACTTCATCTGAGACTCGGCTTCTATTTTCCTCTATGAATAGCAGTGTGAGGGAGGGGGAGGGGGGGAAGAACAAAGTAAGGAAGAATAAGAAAAAGAAAAGAGGAAAGAGGAGAAAGGAAAGGAAAGGAAAGGAAAGGAAAGGAAAGGAAAGGAAAGGAAAGGAAAGGAAAGGAAAGGAAAGGAAAGGAAAGGAAAGGAAAGGAAAGGAAAGGAAAGGAAAATGAAAAAAGGCAAGGAAAGACAAAGGTTAAAGAAAGAAATGGAAAGAGAAATGAAGAAGGAGGGAAGGAGGGGGAGAGGGAAGGGAGCAGGGGAGGACCGGGAGAGGAGAGGAGAGGTTTAGGAAGGAAAAGAGAAAGATAGAAAGATGAGTAACAGGGAAACAGGAAGGTAGGAAGGGATGAAAGAGTAAAAAGAGTGGGACTGAAAAGTCCCTAGAGAAGATGGACAAGGTAAGCAGGAAAGAGAAATGGAAGGATCTCATTTCCAAATTTCCCCCTTTGATAAATAGAAAAGATTTTACGTGGCTATGTAAGTCAGGATACCCTGAAGTAAAACTTAAGCTTATAGTTGTATGCATTTACAGTAGCTGTAGATTTTTCTTTTTTTTTTTTTTTTTTTTTTTTTTTTTGTATGGGAGCAAGGTCAAGCATCATAGTATATTTGAAACTAAATTGTATTTGACAAATCAAATGTTTGTCTATTTTGCAGCTGAAAGTTGTGCAAACCAAATTCCACCTCTGCTACATGGAAATCTTTAGGTGCATAAGCTGCATAAACGGAACAGTTTCTCAGGTGGTAAATGAGATTATTGGCAATGACTTCAGGAGAGCTCTGCTGAGTGATAATAGCTGGATACAAGCTTTTAAAAAGGAGTAATCATTACATTTTGGGAAGGCATGGGAATAAAAAAAATTCTGCCATGACAATATGCAACTTATTTCCACTCTCAAACCTGCATTAGATCCCTCTTGTAGTGGACAGATATGCCCTAGCTCAAAGTCATTTACAATTAATCTAGAATCATAGAATCATTTAGGTTGAAAAACACCTTCAAGATCCAAGAGTCCAACCATTAACCTAGCACTGCCAAGTATGAGTACAAGCAAGGGGCTTCTGCAGAATAAATGAATTCTAAAGATAAGCCTATAAAAAAACCCCCACCAATTTCAGATTTAGTTTTTTAGATTTATTTAGTGCTGGGAGGTTATCTATGCTATTTGGCACTTCCTTTGCATCAGCTTTGCCAAACCTATTATTCCTACCAGCCATCTCCTCTCCATTATTCGAGTGTCTCCCAAACGTGTTGTTACTGCAGGCTGATATGCTACAAACACATCTCAATTTTGTTATTTTGCTAGAAGTCTAACTTGGCAAATATTTGTTGTACATGGAATATATTTGGCTTTGGCAGGTTCTGATACTCAGGTCAATTCAAGTTTGCTCACAAATCTCAGAAATACTTCAGGATACTACTAAAGCACTCAAACTTTATGAAATCGTATAGCTGTTTACACAGAGAAAGCACAGATGCTTGTAAAATGACCACAGAACAGCTTCTGTCCTGAAAATAACGCATAATGATGAAATCCTTCTTTTTCTCACCTGATATAAAACAAAATATTATCACTATATGAAATAGTATTGGTGCACGCTCAGTTTGTGTTGTGATGTGTCTATATTTCAACAAGGATATTCTTTCAGATAAATAAAAAAGGAATCTTTTTTGGTGCACATTTTACATGTTTTGCAAATTGCTTTTTTTTATGGTGGATACATAACAGACCTCTTTAGATTTTCATAGTCGTTACTTAGCTCTACAGTGTAGCCTTATACAGCCTTATCCAGCCTTAAACCAGATAATATTATACTTACTTGTCACTTAAGCATTGCCAGTGCTCCCTGAAGAAAAATTTTTCAAGAGGAGGGTTGGCTGTTTTCAAAGTAGCAATTGTACTGCTCTGAATATACAATTAATTGTCTTTTCAGAACAATTTCAAAAAAAATTTTCATATCAAAATAAAGGAGTGATGCTGGCATTATGCTTTAACAGCTAAGACAGAATTCACAGAATTTCAGGAGCCAAAGGGCATAGATTTCACACACCTACATGTAGATATAGTAAAAATTACTACTAATTTGGACAGCCATATTCTTTACAAAATTCTGAAATTAGTAAATCACATCTTGAGAGGACAAAGTGGCCTATTGAAAAGGTATAACCCACTTATTGCATAGGTTTTTTGCTCTTCGTCCTAGTTTCCATGCAGTGAAAGCCTTGCTACTGTTGGATAAATATTAACTTTACGTTCATTTTCTGAATTAACACAGAAGAAGGTTAGAAGAAATGCCTGGAAGAAAGAACTGTAGAAAATAAAGAAATGTGTTATTTTGTTATTGAGAAGGGTGACATTTATTAAAATATGCAGATTTTTTTCTCTTTCCATTAGCTGTAAGAGGTATCTATTAGTAATTTAGCGCCACTACTCAGATGATTTTTTCCAGTAGAAAGGTTTCTTAATTCAATGTGAACATGGCACACACAGTGCTTGCTGGGGATTCAGAACAATCCCTTCCATTTGTACATCTCCTCTCCAAACTTACTTGACTGTTTGTGTGGGGGACTAGTGTACCTGGTGGCGCAACCTCCTGCAAGATGGGCATCCATTTACTTCAAACCTTGATAAATGCTGAAATTATAGGAAAACAGACTTAGCAGATTGGTGCAACTTTGCTGAGAAAAGGGAGGTGAGATGTCTAAAGAGATTGAGCTATCAGATCAACCTAGTCAAAAAATGAGGTGAGGAACCTGCTAAAATGTCTTCAGACCGTAAGACAGATCCAGCTGAGCACGTGATGGGATGTGTGAAATGGGGATCAGCTTCCCTATGCAGAGAGGCTCTTCTTGATCCATAGCTGTCTGCTGAGCATGAAGGCTGTTTCCCTGCAAACGGCAGAAGAGAAGTAGGCAGTAGGAAAGACCGTATCCCTGCTCTCCATGCATACTTCTCTGGGTATCAGGCCAACAGCAGGACTAATCTCTGGATACGAAGTCCAGAAGAGCTGATGTGCCATGAGCAAAGCGACCTAAAATAAGGGAAAGGTTATGTTGGTAACAGCAGTGCATTATACACAGTATCCCTTACTTCTATTCAGTAACAACATTTATCATCCTTTCAGTTTATACTATAATCAAGCAAGATTCATGGAAAGCAGATATATGCGATGTTAGTATTGTTAATACTACAAAGATATTTATTGTTGCTTGAATTTTTAGTTCAATAGTTCTCAACCTCAATAATGGGAATAAAAGATACTGTCAATGATAATCTGTGAATTATATATTAAATTTTCCTCTATAGCTATAAAAGGTACCTTTTTTCTTAATGGCGTGCGTATTTTACGAAGCACAACAGGTGTCTGATAAACAGAAGCGTTTGTTGCTTAGTGGGAACTCTTTATTCTACATGAATTACTTCTCTGAGTACAATTCTAATTGTTTTGGTAACGTTATTCAAGGAAGAAAATACAGCTTTTGAGATATACTGACCCCTAAGCAGTGAAAGCAAATCACTTTGATGCTTGTGAAGCATCATATCATACATGCTTGCTGGTTTTTCATTTGTCCTTAGGCATCACTATGCCCACTGTTAGAGACAAGATATTGGATTAGATGTGCATTTGATCTGACTCAGTACTGGCGGTATGTTCTTATGCCATTTTAACATTCGAACATTGAACAACTGAAATGTGAAAAAGCAGAGGAAAATTTCGAAGGAATGTAAACAATTTTTCCTTTGCTTTTTAACCTGCCTTATCAACATCTTTTTGTTTTCCTTCCTAAAATGTGAACACTGCAAAAGTTGATCTATTTTTGCAATTCTCCCTGAATATTTTATGTCTGTCAACTATAATCTTTACATCATAATGGCATACAGAAAAGAAATATTTTTCATTTAATTATTTTTTATTAAAACAAGTTATTTTTTCCTAAATTATTAATTGTTTTTACCACTTAATATGATAGTTATTACTCTTTCAAGCTGTTTATACATTATTGCAGCTCCACATAAGAGGCCCTAAGGTTCAATTTTATCTCCAGTATCACATGTAACTTTAGATTATTCTATGCAGTATGTGGGTAGTTTTAGTTCTGTTTAAAAAATAACCAAATCATAATCTTGTTCCTTAAAAATAATATTTTGTACATTCTCCCAACTCTAAGACAGACAGTTCTGAATTTCTCCTGAGTGCTTATATAGGTCCCAGTGCTGAAATCTCAGTCACTGTCAAGTAGCATTAGCATAAGAGAGGAACATTTCCAATACAAAGTACTTTTTGACATATGATTAGTGGGCAAGGCAAAGGCAATTTTTTATTTAGCAAGGGATATTGTCATCGAAGATATTTCATCTCCCACACATTTTGGTTGGTAACTTTTACAATTACACAGCACAATAAACACGACCAATAATTGCTTCTTAATAGCCTGGAAATTCTGTTGCAAATACAGTTTTGACAATTTAAAAAACAACTGTCCCACCCCAAACTATCCAATCAATATCCTCTTTAGAGTGAAAGTTTATTTTTAAACTTTCAAGAAGCAAACTCCTGTGTCTGCTTACTTTTCTCCTTCCGCTTACTTGTGCCAGCTTTTCCCACCTTGAGTACCTCTGCTGTTGTGCTGCTTTATCTCTTCTGAGATTCTCTGCTTGTCTTAGTGTGCTTTCTGTAGTGACCACCACTATTACTCCTTTAAGGGTTTATGTTCTACTTCCTTATTTAGCAGACGAGGAAAATTACAACAGAGTTGAGAAAGGGTGTGCAGGATGTGAGATCTCCACTTGCTGTCCGTGAGGAGTTTGGTTAGGCCTGTGCAACGTGCTCTGTGTCATTCCCGTTGCTGGGCCTTGGCGAATTACAGGCATTGGTCTGGCAATATATTCTTGTATTCTTTCCCTTTACTGCATGTGCACTCAGTTTCCATGAATCTTTAATGGTTGTTCTGGTGTTGTGGGAGTCTTGCTGTCTGTCCCTGAGATTTCTAAAACACCCAGGGACTCTGCCTTGAATATCTCCTTACTGTGCTGGATATGAGAGTCTGAAATGATCATACTCTTATGCCAATAACAGACAGTTCTTCAAAAACCTCCAAAACTGATTATAAAATCATTTGCTGACTCATCCTCCCCTTGCTTTTATGAAACTGTGTTTGCTCAAAAATCACATTGCAGCAAGCATGAAATATTCATCTGGTCCTTCTTTACTGTACTCAGTTTCTTCTGTGTAGCTGTGAGGCTTCTCGGCAGGGTGATATTCTCTCTGGCAGGGGTGTCATAGACAGATGATGTTAACTGTGAGCTTGACAGCATGAGGTAAATCGGCATCAGAAGGAGATGGGGGCAAGCCTGGCTGCCCGGGGGGATGGCATGGTTGATAGGAGTGATTTCTGCAGGCATGCAAGCCAGGGAGCACCCAGTATAATGCCAGGTCTCCCAGTCCTTCTGGTCACAAGCCAAAAAGAGCACAAAGACAGGTTTGACTTCACATCTTGGGTGCTCCCTTCACCCTGAGTCCATATTCCCTATCCAGTTGGCACATGTCAGATCCTCCTGGGAGCTCTTTCAGGAAGAGCTGGGCCAGATATACCTGTCCGGACTGTTTCCCGGCCACTTGTGTAGGCAGTGCCAAGGCACAAGGAAACCTGTCCTTCATGGGTGGTGTGATGAGACACAAGGTGAAGCTGCCCTAGGATGCTGCTGAGGACACTCTCAGAAACGCTTGTTACTGAGACCCATAGCAGGAGGGTAAGGCTGAACGGGAAAGTGAAGCCCCTGCTTTTTTTCAGCAAACTGGCAAGGGATCACAAATATATAGATTTTAGTCTTATGTATTAAATAAAGCCTCTCCAAAGGCAATGAAGTAAGAAACTGTGGTACTGAAAAAATAAGATTAGCTTAGACCATCTTGGTCTAAAGCAGAGGGAGGTTATTTGCCTTAGCACTTTACCTTCTTTACCTTAGTGTCAAAATCCAAAGAATAAGTGACAGTGTAAAGAGATTAATAAAAGCAACAGTTTGAGTCTCTATTCACCTTTTCTAGTTGATAATGTCTAAAAGACTGAAATCTTATTTATTTCACATACATATTTTTGGAGGCTCTTCTTTGATTGCTGCCAGAATTTTCACTGAAACTTGGCTTGGAAAATGGAGTAACTGCTTTGCCAGCAGCAGTCATAAATAATGCTTATATGGTGATGTTAGAACCCAGTAGATACTATTATCTATTACGTGATTGCCTTGTAAGAATTCCAAAGGCAGACAACCACAATTCCTTCATTAAGTGGAGGTTACTCAAAGTCATCATTGCAATTACTTTCTATTTAAGATTCAATATAAAAGGAGAGCTAAGAACTTCTTTGGTACATTTAAGTCATCCTTTAACATTTTATTACAGTGCACTAATATTTTAGTAATAATAGAATGGCTATTCCTTTAGCAGAAACAATATTTAACAATACAGAACGATTAGAAGAAATTGGTTTCACAAGTAACTTGCATTTTCCTTCCTAAATAAAGGTAAACAGAGGCAAGACATCACCAGCAACAGTGGCTGTCTCCTCTTTAGTTAATCTTGCCAAAGACTGTCCAAGAATAAAACCCTTTTTTAAAGCATGTGTAGATGTAGTTCGGCTCTTTGGGCAGGATTGGGGTGTTCACGTTCATTTCCTGTGTGAGCTTTAAGTTATTTTGCCTAATGTTGAATTCATCTCTACGTTGTAGCTTGCAAATTTGATTCTAAAGACTGAAAAGATACTGCAAAATGTGGCAAAGTGTGGCAGAGAGACGAGACAGAAAAATATTGCAGTGGGAATGCAAACACTGTGACTAATTGGTCTCACGTGTGAACTCTCTAAGGAGTCCCTGTAATTATACCAGAGACGAATCTTTGTATCTCCCTGAAGGGCTTCCCAGGTTTCCTGTGAGGGAGTCAGCAGCCCACTGGCTTTTTGTCATGTGCTCCATCTCTACAAAAGTAACTAGGCATTACTATCCAGATAAGCATGTATTAGAAAGTGAGTCCTAAATATTCAGAAATTATGAAGAGCTCAGGGCCAATCTAACAGTGCTGGCACGTGTAAAAGGTCAATTTAAAAGTGCTGGTCCAACTGGTAGGCATTTCTGAATAACTAGGTAGTGTAAATTAGATTATATGTAATATATATATTTATATAACTTTAGAGATAAAATGGGTCTAAACCTGAAAAGGGACATGGTTTTGGAAGAGCTTATTCGGCTTTTCTGGGAAGCCTGCATGAAATGGCAGCACAACTGTTTTGCATCAAGAGAGAACTAGATGTAATTTAAAAATAAAAATGAACAAATGCAGTAGTTTGATTTTTCTCTCAGCTATTTGTTGCAGTCTTGAGTAGTGCATTTCACTTGTGCTGTTCCACTAGGAATTGCTAACAGCAGACGTCAGGATTTAAATTTGCCTAAATCCTTTCAGAATGCTTTTCTATTTCAAAAAAGCTAAGTGCACCAGGATACACTTACTTATAAATGAATGTATGTTAATCAGGTCTCCTGTTTCTTCTGTCTTGCTCCTTGCACAGATAATCTGCAATTCTAATAAAAAAGAAAATTATGTTTTGCTCTTTAAATAGATTTTGTAAGTGTTAAGGAAAATAGAAAGGTAATCAGATATTAAAAAATGCAGTAGCAGCATATTGGAAAAGCATGCCAAAATATGTTAATGCAGTCTTTCCGACATGTAAATATGCATGGAATAGTTACTGATTTGTAAATGAAACTGTCAAAAATATGGTGTAGTGCTCACTGGCAATAGCTCCATCTCATCAAGCAAGGGGATGAATACAGTCATTAGTAATTAAATACAACTCCCTCAACATAAAAATGAAACCTTGTTTGAAGGCATAGGCCAAGTAAAGTGAATGACGAAATCCAAAGCGTTCTTCGTTATCATTCAACATGCTTCTGAACCGATATATTTCTGAAAAACTATTTCCTTCCCCTCCCTCCCACCTCCTCGCTGCTTTGGGAAACATATCACCTGAGCAGCACAATGTCAGCATTATTGCAACGCAGCACTTCAACGAGAACGTCAAAAAAGAAAGAAAGAAGCCCCGATGTCTGCAAGAAAATATGGAAATATACAGAAACAGTGTAATAGTACACGTTTTTCTATCATGCCAAAAAGGAAGTAAAGTAAGAATATCTTATGACTTTTAGCATGTGCATGCTGAATATGAGCATGTAACATCCGCCAGTTACCTCTGTGTCATGAAAGGGAATTTTCACCATTGTGAAAAAACAATTGTGTACTTTCCATCATCTTGAAACATCACATTTTCATTCTCTTCCTTTCTGTACTCCTCCTTCTCTGCCTTTCACTTCTCTGCAGCAGAAGAGCTAGGAAATAAATAATGTATGAGGAAAAAAAAAGAATTAGAGTTTATTTATAAGGAACAATAGTTTAATTCATGAAGCAGTCTTTAAAATGCCTGAATCTTACAGTTGGTGGTGAGGGTAAAATCTTATCAAGGTTAGGCATAGAACCAATATAATAAAGACTCTAGAAGTGAGCCATCAATAAAAGAGGATTTTGACATCCAGAGACTTGCTGGGCTTGCTTTTCTCCTTTGGGCAAGCTTCCCCTTTCTTTCCACTAGCATGACTCTCCCAGTATCTCCAACACCTATAAATCTCTGCTCCAGGTCTCCCCTCTGGATTCCACTTTTTCCCCCCCTTTTAGGATTCCACATGGAGGATACCCTGTTGGCGCTGCTCTCATTGTGCCAGCATGCCAAACATTAGCCGTGTAAGGCAGGCTGGCTCCTATTCCTTTGGTGGTCACTTACATATAAGCAAGGAACAAGTGGATGCAAAAGACGTGTGTTCGATGGACACATATTAAAGGACTGACATACTGCAATATTTCACATGGCTCCTGTAGGTTTCTTTCCTCCTTAACATCAGTATTCTGTTATCAGACATGAATCCTAGGTGTTTGCCATCCCCTATAGCGGCAGAACCCCTTCCTGGATGGAAAGGCTGCACTCTGAACATCTGACGCACCTGGGGAGGCCGTGCCAGCGCAGGGTGCTTGCCCACACCCCAGCTTTCCTCTCCTCCCCCCAGCAACAGCTCTCTATTTATACAAACCAACAGGGAATGGTGTCAAGAATCAATTAAAGGGGAACTTCTGAATGCAGAAAGTTACTTGTTGCCTAGCAGCAGCCCAGCAAGCCGGGTTTGACTTTGATTCATTTAACCCCAAACTAACCAGGGCTGTCAGATTATTTTTGCTCATTGCCTTCCAAAGCTGTCTCAGTCAATCTGGAGGGATGAAATGGCTGAAGTCTTCCCTGCTGCTTTCAGGCAGGTCCTTGCCTCCATTTGGTTGACAAAAATGTGCAGTGAAAAGAATTTGTAGTGCTTGGGTTTCAAAAATACCCCACAGCAGGCTTTCCAGGACACCATGCCTCTGTCTTGGAAATAAGGAGTGGGAGTGAAACTCCCCTGACCTCCAGAGCTGGGCACAGGCCAGCTGGAGCAGCTTATGGCCATGGGCCAGGACGGGCACGGCTGCAAGAGGACAGGCAGCGTCCCACCGAGGCTCAGGAAACATTGAGTTATACCTCTGCCGAAAATTCGTGTCTCAGTCTCTGTTCTCCTTCCTTAATAATTAATTCAGCAGAGAGGAAAAGACTGTTCATTTGCATAACTAAATTTTTCAGTCACAGCAATCACCCTATTAATAGAAACCCATCTATTTGTCTGTCTATCAACTTACATAAACCACTGTGTTGTCTTGTAAGGCATGATATTTTGAAGGTCAGTAGTCCATAAACAATGTATATAGAGGCAGAGAAATAGCTTCATCCTCTAGTTCAGAGTACACTAAACCAGACTTTATAAATAATATAAATCAGTCATGGAGATTAAGTCTTTTCAGCTTTACTTTTCAGCACTGCATGAGAGTTTCCAGGAAGACATAGTATACGTTCACAATAAAATCAATATCAAATGGAAAAAAAATGGCAAGGAAATTTTTAAAAGCCGCTATATTATGGCTGTGTAGTGAAATCAGTACAGTTTAGTCAAATTACCAGTCTGCCACGCCAGAACATTTTACTAACCAATGCAATGCCAAAAAAACCAGATATACGACTTCTGTTCACATGCTGTCTGAAAATGAACAACATATATTTAATGCCCTGTCATCTTCACCCATATTAGGAGTTCAAACAGAAATGTTTCCATTATAGCTCCATTTTCAATTAGAGTTTTTAATAGTCTCCTGTTCTGCCAGAATATCCATGCTGATTATTTACCTAAAGATGATTTGTGACAGGAGAAAAAGTCTGAGCACCGCCTGTTCAGATGCTTGAAACAATTTCAATACTGTACAAATTACATTTTTTCTCATTATAAGATTGGTTACTACCTTTCACCAGGTGACACCAGTGTCTCTTTCTTCATTTTCATCTCTAACAATACTATTTAGATGCAGCTCTGTGTGCAAGAAATTTGGTCCTAACTAAACGAAGAGTATTTGGTTCAAATAGATCATAGAATCATAGAATCATTGAACCATAGAACCAATCATAGAGTCATAGAATAGTCTGGGTGGGAAAGGACCTTCAAAGGTCATCTAGTCCAACCTCCCCTGCAATGAGCAGTGATATCTTCAAACAGATCAGGTTGCTCAGAGCCTTGTCCAATCTGACCCTGGAATTTTCTAGGGATGAGGCATCTACCACCTCTCTGGGCAACCTGTTCCAGTATTTCACCACCCTCCCTGTAAAAAAAAATCTGCCTTATAGCTAGCCTAACTCTTTTATTTTAAAGCCAATACCCCTTGTCCTGTTATAACAGGCACTGAAAAAAATAAATAGCAAGTTAAACTGAAGAGATGCCACTCCCCATAGGGAAGCACTTCCTGAAGCTACTCTGGCCACTCCACAGAAGAGCAAGCCACATGAAACCAGCCTCTTTCCTCATGCCTGCACGTCACAACCTGCCTCCTGCTCCCTCAAAAGCCTAGAGCCAAGGATTTACTTGGGGCTTCGCTATGCTCAGTCTGGCTTATGCACAAGGTGACAGGCAACAGTAAAACTAACAGGATATATGTAGGAAGACAGGCCAAAGCCCAAGAGTTGAAGTCTGAAATGTGTCAGGAACACAGCCCTGCCTCGGGGAATTTTTTAGGGGAAATAAACACAATGCAAAAGCGATTGAAAAAAATGAGTACTGAACATTCCCTGAAGACCTCTAATGTGAATTTAAATTAATAAAGTCTGAAAAGCCTTTATATAAACAGCCTGATGACTGCCACTGTTTAGAACTATTTCTTTAGAAAAGAAAAATCAATTCACTGTTCCATGACAGAAAGCTGAAGTCACATAGAGGTAACAGAATGTAAGAAATTCAAGGGAAACGGGTACAGTCTATTGGGTCCAGGTGTCAGAAGACTTATTTAAATGCAGAAGCTTCAAATGGCCTTTCAAAATCTGTAATATCACATTGATCAATCCAATTTCCCACCAATGTATATAACTTTCAGCAGTAAGACAGAGATCATTGATGCTGTCATCTTTTGCTTTATGTGATGAGAATTGAAACTCTGCAGACAGACTTGCTTCTTGCGCAAAAATGACGACACAATTCGGACACAGCAGAGTCTGGTGGTTTGTGAAAAGAAGATTAAGGTTAAGAAGTTAAGATTATTCAAGTGATCTGACTTGTCATATGCATAATTCATATCTATCCCAATTGCAATGACAAAACAAAATGGCTTAACAATCCAGGAACATATTAGTTACATGGAGCTCTGCCTGCCCTTGAACAGTTTTGGAGGACAACTGTCTTGATGAATTGTGGTAGAGGTACGCTCAGAATCCGCTCAGGCGGAAAGTGCTGCTGGAAACCAGGTGCTGCTGCAACTCAGGCAGTGCAGTGTGGACATCCCGCAGCACACCACTCTGCCAGCAGGAGCCGGAGTGCTGGCAGGCTTCAGAATTCACCAGGGAGCTTCGAAAACCAGCAGTGATTAAACAGGAACATAACCCTCTTTGGTTTTCTTCCCCAGGTACAGAATGGGAACTGTAACTAATACCAGCTTCACAGGAGTGTTGTCTGCATTAGCAATGGAGACATTTTTAGACATTATTGTAGTGAAACTGCAGCAATAGCTGAGACAAATCTGTTTCTGTTCAGCCTTTTTAAACAACTTTTAGAGATGAATTTGAATAGCGAAGTCAACTTAATTTCTAGCTGTTAACACATGGAAATACATCACTCCTGTTATTTGCCCACCTAACAGTGAAACCAAAATTGCTTCCAACTTTGACATAGACTCAGTGACTCAAGGTATTTCATTTTTCATGTCTTTGTTTCCCTCCTCCATAAAACTGGGGTAGCAGTACTTATAAGAATGTAGTTGTGAGGCTTTATCCTACATGGTTTACTGGTAGACTTGGCAGTGCTAGGCTAACAGTAGACTTGATGTTCTTAAAGGTCTTTTCCAACCTAAACAATTCTATGATTCTGTGATTCAATGATCCAATGATCAACATCTCCATGTAGTTTGAAAACCTGGAACGATGAAGTAAAATGCAAAGTGCTACTATATCCCACTTCATTCTTCAGTCTGCTGCCACAGCTTCCCGGAGTAGTATTGAAAAAACCTTTCTATGCCTTAGTGCACTCGTTTGCTTATTGAATAAGCCACCCAGAATTTTTCCCCACCCCAGCAGTGATTCTCTTATGCTCCATCCATATATTTCCCTAGATTTGCTTTGCATAATTTTCCTCACTGTCTGTTGAAAGACTCCTCTGTCTTTCAGAGGCGTTTTGAAACTGCAGCCCCAAAGAAGCATCTTTAATAAGAAAATCTTATTTTTTAACTGAAAAAAGAAAATCAGTGTCCTATCTTGCTAGGCTCCTAATTAGGTTGTATATTTGGCTTTAAAACATATTGTCCAGTGAGTTTATTCTTGATGACAGTGTTTTTAGTCTAATATGAGAATGCATTAATTTGCTTTTTAGGAGTTACTGGTTTTAGTAGCAAATATTAAAGCAGTAAAATCTGTACTGACAATCGAAAAATGTTGCCTAAGTTAGATGCTTTATTTCACTCTCTCCCAGTGTAATGGCAATGTTACTCAACTATTATAGGTGTTTTTATTAGATATAAATTTTTTTAAAATTAGGCATAATAAGCCAATTTTGTGAATTAGATTGCCAGAAAAGATAAGAGCAAACAAGCCAGCAAAAAACTTAGGGTTTGATATTCATTTCCATGTCTTTGCAAAATCTTTCCTACAGATTTATATCTACAGCACACAATTTTGCTTCATCAATACATTTTTAATCTGAATGTGCGGAATTACACCCACTCTTTCTGAGTCATCTTTAAATCTAAGCAATATTAATTTCAGCTAACTTGGGGAGGACTTGTGCTTACTGATGAAGCCCAAATGCTGGCACTAAGTAACAAGATAGCAAGAAACTTCATTCACTTCAAAAGCTCTGGATGCCTGGTATGCATTTCCTGAATACTCAGTTAATAACAAAATCTTCAATTAGCACTAGAGGGCATTGGACAAGAAAATAGAGATTTAGTGTGAACTGAGATGCAAATGCTTTTAGCAGTGAAAAGGAACAATTTCATGCCAGCCTACAACAAGAAGCTTGCTTTTTTTTTTTTTACTGTTAGAGATTTACATTTAACTGAAATGTTAGCAGCAGGGTTACATTATTTGTTTTCACTGATGGATCTACCTGTAGCACTGATCATCATCTCACTAGTAAGACAAACAGTCGCTTTTTGCGATTTTGTAATTTTTCTTCCCAAAATACTTCTCAGGCTGTACGCATCTTAGATCTAGAGTCAAACACCAAAGACCTTCCTTTTAAAAAAAATAAATGGAAGCTTCTGATTAAATCAATGATCAGTGTATTAGTTTTCCCTTTAGTCAAAAGTGTGCTGACTTCTCAACAGAACTTGCAAAATACACATATTCTGGGTTTTATGCATAATTTAGCCCATGAAGGAAGACAAGAATAGAACAGAATAAAGTTTGCAGAAGCAAGATCAGCTGGGTATTCCCCATAAAGAAGCTCCCATATTAAGTTAGCTTAGATGTATATTTGTCCTAACTCACTTGCTGAGGTTAGGATGAACCTGAGGAAATTTCTGGTTAAAGTTTGGAGGAGTTGCCTGAACAAGGTGTTAACTTTTGTACCTTGAATATGGTACCTGACAACCAAGCAAGATTGTGACCTGAGGGTGTGCAGAAGCTAAAGGAAGGTTTTTTTGAAGGGCTGACCTTTATGAATATTTATTGATTTTGTAACCAGAAAGTTGGGGCATTGGTACTGAAAGCCTTGGTCCCACAGGAAAAACACAGGACCTGCTTTAGTTGCAAGTCCTAAGCACTTTACAAAAGTGACTCACCAACTGGATGGACAGTAGAAAAATGTAACAAAGGCATCAAAGCAGAAAAAACAAGTGGGAAAATAGCTTGAAATAGGTTATAATCAATACAGGTTTTAATACACGCATAATGTTGACACACTCAGCTGAGTTGCCTTCTTCCATATTTCTCATATCTGTATTATAGTTTCATATCATTATATCCCTCATAATGTGTACAGCAAGAAACTGTAGGAAAAAATGTGGTAAGAAAACCTGTCAAGACTCAAGCTAAGTCCTTAGTTCTCTTATAAGAAATTTATCTTTATATCCCCCAGAGGTTGTGTCTACAGCCATCTCTTCACATTTTTTAACCCTGATGCAGAGCTTGATAAGGATCTTTGTGAAACCAAAATTATAATTATAAATGATGTTTCTCTTTATATACTGAGTAGATAAAATGTTTTTTAAGGTAAAATTGTAGTTAGTTAAAGTCAAATGAGAATACTTTTGAGAATTTTGAGTTAATTTCATGAAGTTTTGAATTGGTGTATTATCTGGCTGATTCAGAGACATGAATGAACTTTTGTTTCAGAGCTACAGCTGAACTAAAAAGGTTTCCAGGACAGTTAGTGACTCACAGGATGTATCTACAATAAATTATTTAGTTTAACATCCAAGACAAAGGTTAAAAAAAATAATTTCCATTTGGTCATGATATATACTGTTAGTAAGTTACAAAGTGTGCAAGTGGGAAACAAGTTTTCCATTAGAGGATTATTGAATCATATGATAATCATGCGTAACTGCTTAAGTACTAAAAGCATTTGCAAACCTCACACACAGTTTTGCTTTCCATTATAACACATATACATTAATGTGGGTTGAATACCATTCCTACTTTACAGGATGGAAAAGCAGGAGAGAAAGATTCCTGTGGTTTTTCAGGCAGTTAAACTGCACTTAAAACTGTGTCTCATGTTCTAGCCGTATCTGCTTGCATTGTGACAAGAAAAGCTAAATTTCTTCTAACAAGAAGTCCACTGATGGGTTTCTTTGGAGAAAATAAGACAGCCATTTTTGTTCAATATAAACCTATGTATTTGTCACTGCCTAGCTAGCTTGATCTGCATGAGGTGCAGCAAACTTTTATTTTAATAAAATATGACTTTTGATATTAAGAGCATCTGGAATCCTCTTCCTATTTTCATTCTTAGAAGGTAAGCTTATCAGGTACAGCCCTTTGTACTTGGAGATGAATTATTACTTTGTGGCACCTCCAGGAACAAAGAGGGGGTATCTTCTGACCATTCTCATTCAGGCAAAACTTTCGCTGTGTGTAGTGTATTTTGAGAAAGCATGTGGGAATCATAAACTTTAGGAAAGGTGACATTCGTTCATCTTTAAGTGTTCAATATTATTTAATAAAAGCAGTCAGTATGCTTTAACAGGCTTTGAGTGAGTTCCATATCCAAATAAAGAAGAAAAAGTTTGATGCAAATAACTGACTTCCAAGAAACTACAAAAGATCAGTTACTGGGAAGATCTTACTGACATTTCAAATAAACATTATACTTGCATCAAAAGTAGCATAGTTGGCCTAACCAATTATTTTTTTCTCTAACAAATATTGAAACAATTCAGACCATAGTATAAAGTTAAATCGATTTTACAAATAGAACATAGACTTTATTACTCTTGGGCAGTCACTCCATTTCAAGAATGAATAAGGAAGGAAGAGATTGGAAAGTTGTGTAGTGTTTCTAATTTGTGCTTGCAGATTCAAGTCATTCACTTTATACTGGTGTGCTTTTTGTTGTAAGCTGACTGGCTTTATGACTGAAACAAACGACCTGCAAGATACGGAGATTGGTTAAAAAATAGAAATAGTTATGCTGCATATAGACCCAGAATAGAGTTTGTTTGCATGGTGAAAATAAAGCAAGTATTTGGTAAAGCAATTAGCCTGACCAATGCTCTTTCAAGCCTACGCATTGTTGTGGCTGGCCTTGAATTTTGAAGAACTCCAGAAACCCCCTGTACATATGGCTTGTGTTTCAACATACTGATTGTATAGCAAGCCAGAGGACTACAGTGTTGGAGGTGCAGGGGGACTGTATTTTCTACTGTGGCTCCAGTTTTTGGTGCCGATTGTTTCCTGTGTGAATAAAACTGGAGTAGGGAAGAAGTAAATTCTCTGAGGTTTCTCTTGCGTGCACTAAGTTGGTACTTAATTCATCCCTTCAGGGGTACTTTGCCTGGCACACGGAAAGTGACCCCTGAGACAGACACCACCCAGATCTCTCTCTTTTGAGTCCAGTTATGGAGCATGGAAAAAATTTTACTATATGTACTAGAAAGCACTTACATAAATATCACAACCGTACAAATAATAATAACATTGCTAACGTGCATCAAGATCTTGAAAGAGGTTATTAACCTCAAAGGTCTGAACTAGGCAGAAGTCCTCCTTTTCCATGCCATCTCCTGTATACCTTGAATCCTTCTGCTCCCATGTACTTTTATAAGTGCCAGAAGGCAAAGGCATCTTCCCCTTCTTACAGTAACTCTAGTTACACTTTTTTCCTCCAAAGTGCCTGTTCTACATTTTTCTTTTTCTGAGAAGACCCTACATCTACACCACATTGCTGGAGACACCACCAGTGCCTTGGAGGGCACTCAGGAGGCTGGCGAGGAAGAGCAGTAAGAACATCTGTCCTGTTCAAGCTTTCTTAGAGCAGAGGAGTGTCAGTGAGACATCCACTCAAAAAGTGTCACATGTGGACACATCTACAAGAAAAAACATCCCACAGATGATGGCCTTCTAGACCAGTACGTGTATGATCACAGGTAGTGCACTCTACTGCCTGGACCTCTGATTCAGCATTTCCAGGCAAATAGTCACGTTTCCAAATGACTAAATGGTCACATTTTCACATGACTAAAACCTGCTTAGCAAATTAGCATTGAGGTATTAACATCCGATTATAATGTGCTTGGATGACCAACAATTGCATTCAGGACAACTTAGACTTTTCCCTCAGCAGCCACTGCAACCTGCAACATGTAAGGCACATCCTGAAGCTGCTCTTGCTTGACATTTGTTTATTATGGCCTTGACTATTGCTCAGAACCCGACAAATGGCCAAGAAAAACTGGACAAAATAGACTTTAGCTACAAATAGGCACACATGCTTCTGGCTTCACCTTCCTCCCTGTACTCATTGCATTGGTTTAGTCAGCTCTAGTCTCACATAAAGCCCTCACTCTTAATGCCTGAAGAACATCCCTGTGCAGGTGGTTTATGGGTGACCCAGTACACCTTTGATAAAGAGTTTGGAGACCCAGGAGGCCACCAGGGATCTTTTCAGTGGTTCAGTCTCCACGGCCCCTCACATCCTTGTGCTACAGGGTCCTGAGGAGCAATGGTGTGAGGCAGGCAGGTCACTAAAACCCAGGCCACTTGTGGTCACAGACAGTGTACTAGACACGCATGTACACACACAAGCTGTGCATGTTACACACACACACTTCAGTTGTTAGTGCCTGGGAGGAAGCACTGGAAGGACCCTGCTGAGATGGCCCTAATAGCCATGATGACCCATGGGGAAAGGGATCAAGCTGTTACCATCTGTGGGAGCGGGAATATGGGGATATAATTAATTTGATTATATAGTTGCTTGAAGGACAGATGCCAAAGGGCCCTCAAAGGCCCAATCCCTCAGCCAGGGCCACTTCACCTCCACTAAAGCATCCTCGCAGAGCAAACGGAGTGGAAAGAATTTCCTCTAACAGCGCAGCTTTCAAAAACACCAA
Source organism: Chionis minor (assembly GCA_013398295.1). NCBI lineage: Eukaryota > Metazoa > Chordata > Aves > Charadriiformes > Chionidae > Chionis > Chionis minor. Next base: position 1,807,061 of record VZSF01008499.1, on the reverse strand, counting down.
GACAAATAGTCAAGACAGAAAAAATTCCCTGATCAGTTTATTCTGCTGATCTTCTGAGGATACCATTGCTCATTTTTACCTACATGGGAAAAAACATCTTTGTATATTAGATGAGGCAGGTATAAAAACACATGTATTATTTATACATAAATCTTCTTTACTGAAACCCCAGGTTTATGCAGCTTTTTTGTTTCCCTGGCCATTTTCTTTAACTTGATTTTTATTTTGTCTTTAGAAGAAAAAACAATGTTATGCTTACTGCATTTTAATCTGTACTGGATTTGCACATGACATTTTGCTATGTTAGGGAAAGCAGGTAAAACCCTACTTACTAATTTAGAGTTTAAATAAACAAACAAACAAATAAAAGCACGTTGCCTCTACTAAAATGCAAATTGCTGACCGATCCAAACATCTTTGATGCTAGACTGTCTTTGAGGGAAACATATGTGATAATACAAACAGAAATTATGTGCTAGCATAACTGAAGGTTTTATATAGGAGAACTGAACAATGTTCAGATTTGCTGGCCACATCTCTGTTTTCAGCTGGCTCTCCCTGCAGTACACTCCTAACACAGCAAAATATGCATATTGGGGGCAGCCGGGCCTCCCAATTTTTCTATACAGATTGCCTACAAGTATTTGCTTCCCAGTCCTCTGGAAACATGGCTCAGGTTCTTAATATTGTATTCAGTCAGGCATCAAATATCACGGTTTGCTTTTTTTGCGTTGCCAAAACCCACTCAATTCAGTGGCAATAATAGATTTTGCTTGAGTGAAAAATTGTAATAAACTAAGTCTGTATGTTCAATCTCAAGTATTTTGTGAGATGAGTCCCCTTAACTTAGATATAAAATGAACTAAGCCCAAATTTCTTTCCTAAGACTAAAGCTGAATTTAGTCAAAACAGCCTTTGACATCAATAAACACTTGTGTCTATAGAATGTGAATGTGAAATGTGTGCAATCAATTAAAAGAGAATTTAATGCATTCACAAAGTGCTAATTTAATTGGCTGATAACATGTTAGAGAAGAAGGTAAAAGTCAGTCCCTTTAATTTATCAAAAGGCCCTGCACAGAGCCTTAAGATATGTCCTAAAGTTCGAAATCAGGCTCTCAGACCAGTTTGTGAAATAAATTCTTGATTTATGGCTTTCAGTAAGGTTTGCATTTAGTTTAAATTTGGAGCTTGTTTATTCATATCAAAACTGACTCTGACATGCTGGGGCATAAGTAAATAGCTAAAACCAAAGCCATGTGGTTTTCATGAAAAATACTATTTTAGTCATGATTTTCCTACACCATTGAGAATCGGGAGCAGTTGTTGGTATGGATTTATTTTTTTTCTGAATTTGAAAAGAAGTTAGAGGCTAGTACAAATGACAAATTACTGTCATAAGCTACTGGAAAGGAATATTGCTATGTGTGCACCCAGCTACATACTACAACAGCTTAAGTTTTCATTGGTGCTTTCATATTCAAACCCCAGAAGAGTAATTTGCATCAGTACTTGTACCTTCAGTCAGTGTGAAAGGTTGCAGAAACCTCAAACTGAATGAAAAGTGGCTGAAGAAATATGCTTGAATGTAGCTTTTTTTTTTTCCCCCCTTGCCCTAAAGAAATCTGCAAATAAGAGAAAGACAGAAATACCTTACACAACTTCATGTTCGTCTGTATAGGTCATCTTCTAGTGAAAGATTTCTTCAAAAAGAATACTACAGAGCAAGCACTGTTGATGAGAAAATTAGATAACCAAGCTTGTGCATCACCATAAGCCATGTTTGTTTTTAAGCTTCTTAGTTGTAAATAAACAGACTTGGTCTTGCAACGTCTGTCATCTTCATCACACTATTATAAATAAATGCTAGATCACAACATCCCAGAACAGGAGAATATTTTTTTGTTTTGAATTTGTGAGCTGTCAGACTTATTAACAATCATGTCTGTGAGCGTGTTTTTTTCTTCAGGCCCAGTAACCTATCATTGTCCTAATAAAAAGACAGCAACATTGAGTTTAAAAATGGTTGTTTACACAATAAACGCTTTATTAAACAATAAAGTATGAAACATCCTTCCAACAGAGGCAAAAATCTTTAATGGTTTTAATCTCATGCAAGTTGGTGCAGCAATGGTTTGAGCGGGCAGGCTGGAGTGTGGGCTTGGTACCAAAGAATACTTTAAATAGCCACATCCCAGACTCTTGTCTTCAGTGTTTTAGAAAAACAGAGATATCGTAAATCACATCTGATCCTGGTTTTACCTCAAACAATCTTCCTAGGGGTAACAATCAGGACAAGATCAATCTCTGCATGTTGTGACTGGCTCCAGTTGACTAGAGGAAAAAAAGCACAGTATTTTTAGGATGTCTCAGTCACACGGTAACTGAAAGCTTTTCTTCCTCATAGAACATGAACAGCTTTTCCTAGGTCTCTAATTCTATCTCTTTAAAATGTTAATCTACAGTAATTTTTCTTAATATAGGGCTATAATGGTGGCTGTGACGACGGCTTCATGTTTCAGTGAATACCAGCTTTGTCTTGTTCCATATTCAATCTCTCTGGATGATAAGTTTTATTATGCACATTGACAGAAGTCAATGTCTGTTTGTTATTTCAGTTTTATATGTTACCAAGCCTGAACACAGAGAAATTAAGTTGTTAGCTCTATTATGATGCAGTTTGGATTTGAAAAAGAAAAGGGAGGAAAGTAAAATGGGCCAAAAAACCACAACAAAAATACATAGCAACAAGCATTAGGAGACTGACTGTAGCTCAAAGAATGAACAAAATTTGCAACACAATAGAAATGGGAGGAAGCTTTATGGGTGCATTGAATGTAGAAGAAAACATATGCAGGAGAAGGAATTAAATGTTCTGAAGAACTTCTGGGACAAAATAAAGAGAAACACTGAGTGCAAAACCTTGTCAGATTCAGAGATGTATTCCAATGAGCATTCATATTCAATGCTCGGGGAAAGAGTTCATGGAGAATTTCAGTCAGAACAGTCGGGGTGAGCCGGGTGCAAGTAGCCTGTGGAAGGATGGCGCCTGGGAAATGCAATAGAAAAGGAAAATGTATCGCAGAGCTGGTGTGCATCATTCCAAGTGCAGCAAAGTAACTCTGTCTTTCCAAAGTATTGCAGCTGAACAGTACTAAATATTGTGAGATTTACCTTAATAGCAAAAGACTGGACAAAAAAGTGTTATCTTTTTTGTGAACATAATTCATCCTTCACAATCTACATAAAAAATACATAAATCTATATGGAAACCTAACTCTATTTTCAGTGTTATGCAAAGTCCGTGGCCTTCAGTGAAGCCTGAATAGACTCCTGAATCAGTGACCCAATTGTATATTTCTTATAATAACAGTTTTATCAAGCTGTTTATATTATTTAGATTATTATATGTAATCAATATAAAAAGCACCAATAATGAATATCTTTGTATGCCTGCTGTCGTGAGGCAGGGAACATAGGCTTCTGTTTCAAATGAAGGTTGATGAGGCAGCAAATGAGGCAGCACCAGCTCAAAAAAAGAGCTGAAGATGACCAGTGGTTAGAACCTAAAGTCCATGGTACAGAAATGCAGGAATTAGTACATTCCATTTTCAGGTTTGTGTGGTATTAAGAGTGAAATCAAAGCTGGAAAACACAATCTTCTCTTTATTCCTCTGTAGGTAATAATCCCCAAAAGCAGTGCATTGAGGTAGGCTCTCAATGACACTTACAAACCTAGAAGTCATTAACTGGGGAATACAACCAGCAAGTGGTTCTTGGAGAATTGCATCGCCAGCTGCTGAGCCATGGAGAATGAGGCTGCTCCTCCATCAGCAAGGTGAAGAAGAGGCCATGCGTGACATCAGCATCCCCAAATTTTCACAGCTGGTCAACTCAGTACTAGGAGTTAGCAGATAGGATCACTCCAGGCTGTATGGCAGCATTGAAATGGATTGTTTTCCTGTCTAAGAGAAGATTGCTCACCAACTTCTAGGCCATCAAGTAATTTGTTGTGCAATTAGGATGCTTGCGGACACAGGCACTTCTAAAGCAAGCTAACTACAGTTGTCCCTCTATGGCTTCCTCAAGCAAGGAATAAAATGTTTTCTCTTAATTAATCCACCTTCTGTTTTTTTGTCTGCAAAGGAAAAGACTTGCTGAATTGGTTTAGATTATGTTGCATTTGATTGTGCTTTTAAAATATTACATTAATAGCTGCTTCATCTGAAAACTGGTAATCACTTCTGCAATGTCATCTGAAATGAATGAGGAGACAGTGCTAACAGGATTAATCATTTGCTCTCCAAAGCACCCTGAATTTTTAAGTGCCCTTTAAACTGAAAAGTTGCTGCCCAGAGTACTGGCAAGCTAGTGATGGAGCCCAAACCTTAAGAAAGTGTCGACACAAGCAAAACACAATATTTGCTGGTGTTTACCTGCCAGGGCACCAACATTCTGTTCACATTAGATTGTACCATAGCTAGTTAGTTTTATGGAAGATGAGTACCCAGTCCTAGTCAGAAAACTTGCCTGCTTATGCGTGTCATTGTAAGTAATAAAGGTGAAGTGATAAATACTATTTTGTATACGGTTTGCAAAGATTCAGCTATTCACTGAAGGGCAGAGAAAGCTTCTTGGTAACCTACATTCCCTCCTAAGTAGAGTAACTTTGTTAAAGTGTTGGGGAGTAAAAGCAGAAGGGAAATATTATGTTGTTTGCTGAAAGACTTATTAACAACATTCATGAATATCGATGGCAATAAACCACGATATACACATTTAAAAATGCAGCTGTGATACTAGCGTCCATTTTTTATTCTAACTGGTGCTTTATCAGGAAGAGGATGCAGAGGATTTGAAAATGTTTCACCAATACTTTGGTAACGAGTAAAGAAGAAAAGCCCTCAGAAGGTGTAGATTTCTCAGGTTTCAAACGAGTTTTAACAGGCACTAGGATTTGCTATTATAACCCACCCCCCATACTTCTGGTAAATGAACTGTTGCAGGAGATACAAAAATATCACCTATCAGCTAGCTATGGCATTCAAATACTACATTTACTTTTATAAAATCCATTCTGTAAAATAGTCTCCATTCAGTGCAATCACTAACATATAAAAGATATGAATATTACTTATGTGCCAATGGAATCGCATTTTGAAATTAAAATTCTGCTGTGTGACAAAGACAAGCTACAACACACACACACACACAATTTATGAAGGAGAAATAAACAGAAAGCAAAAAATAGCATTGCTTCAAAGATTTACAAGTGTCATATATTCAGTAAAGTATGTTATAAAATGAAATGATCCAACATCAATAAAAAACAACTAAGCTATGTTAGTTTTACACAAATCTTTCTTCTCTTAGGCCTTGTAGTTTGATTTTGCTATGTGTTTTAACCTTGGTGCTTTCTGCTGTTGAACTATTCATTGAGGAAATATTTCAAAGAGCTTGGCACTGGCTCTCACAGGAAGAGAAGGAGCAATAGGAACATTTTTGTGAACCACCACCTCTTTTTAATAAGCACCTACGGTGGTTGTTATGTTTTTGCTGGAGATAAAGGCAAAATGTCTGGAAAGGAGGAGCATAGGTGGGAAGCATTTTATTCAACAGATGAATGTTTTTTCCAATTCTGCTGTCCTCTATACCATTATGTGAATTAAAGCATCTATAAAGCATGCAGTGAAAATTGATTTAGGCATACAAGTAAAAGAATGACACAGAACTGTAGTAGCTGGAGTGAGAGGCAGGTCACAATGTATATTTATTGTAAACCATTGCTAGACAAATAGTTTTCACTGCGTGGGTGCAGGACTTAGTGTATGACCCGAGGTTGAGAACAGACAGCTGCCCCTGCGCTGACAGGTCCTTTGTTAGTAAGAATTCTGAGATATTTTGCATTGCCAAGCTTCTTTCTCAAACCTAATGTCCTCAGACTAATATCTAATATTTATTGCTGAGGAGAGGCCACTGACTGAGCTATCTGCACTTGTTCTGCAGGAGGAACAAAGCAACATCTTTTCACTCCCCATTATTGATACTATGAGAAGAGCGAAAAGATAGAGCTAAAATGACCTTTCCAGCAATTTGTTTTCCTTTAACCTGGGTGTTTGGGTATCTTATACCATATTATGCATCCGTTGTGACCATCCTGGTCACTAGTGACAAGGAAGATGTGCTGCCCATTTCATTTCCAAATTGTAAAAATCCAGTGTTATGTCAAGGCACCCCACATCTTCCAGTGTCTGCAGGCACCAACGAATTGTCAAATCAGAAAATTGCTGAACCAGGATATGTTTGGGTCCATGCATGCTTTCACTTGGAGTACAGCCAAACTAGACTCCAGATCACTGAGTAGCCCTGCAGCCATGCTGGTTATAACGCCAACCATTTTCACATTTTCAACTCTAATCTGCCCTATTTTCCCTCTAATCCCCCTCTGTAGGAAAACAGATCTCCCATGCACACATTTTCAATACCCTATAACTAACAGATTACTAAAACTCAAATGTTGATGTTACCCATAAAAGTTTTGGTTAGCACCAACCATTTAACTTCAAACGATATTGAAAAATATCTAAATCCAAATGTCAGTTTATAAATTCATTATGAAATGTCTAATCTGGACCATTTATCTATCATTTATTCTCCACTTGGCCTCAAGCTTCATTCTGTTTTATTTTTTATTTGTTTAAGGTAAATAATGGCCTTTTATCAATCTATACATAAAATACAAATTTGATTGAATAAGTTATCACTGACCAATAACAGTAATTGTATTATAATTAGCAATAATTAGTTACTTTATTGGTAGATTTTGTTTTATACTTCCTTCACCTGGATAGTGAAAGAAGAATATGGTTGTAACCAAGACAAAGATCCCGTTGACGTCTATGAAAATCAAAGAAAAAATTGATAAGTTTTACTTTTGTGTGTATTTCAGCAGAAGATATTGATTCCAAACGTATGTTTGATATTTTGACAAAGACAATGCAGCATAATCAGATTTGCACATAGTTGTAACTTTCTATGGGATTTCTCTGAAAAAGAAACAGTAATTAACAAAATAATAGCAGTATGTTCTCAGTGATGCTCACACAATACTGAAAGCATAAAAGCATCAAAGGCTTCCAATCTCTCTTTCAGGAGCTGTAAAATAAAAGGAGATTGCTATATATTTATCAAGGAGAGGCAAGTTTTTAAGGTCTGATGAAATTTAAGAGATTATCTGAAAAAAACACTATACTTCACAGTCCACTACAGTGCCAATTTTAAAATAAAAGTTTTATATTCCCACACAACACCCACATCTTCTTTAATCCTCAGAGTAGTGTCTTCATCATATGTCAAGCTTTATATATAAATCTGTTCTTAAGTGCCTTCCCCCTCCTCCTCCCCCCTCATTTAATTTTAAGCAATGCCTATCCTAGGTTTCTGATGTGATGTTGTTTTTCTGTCAGGTAGCAGGGTCCAAAGAGAAGTTTGAGTATTTAGTAACCCTTAATAAAGGTTGGGTATCAATCCTGTGTTGTTCAACCCAGTCTTCTTTCAGGGTGTTTAATGCAGATGTCTTTCATCATACAGGAACAGTGAAACAGATGTGTCTCAGGATTCATGTCAGAGAAGTTTGCATAACCAGACCCTCTTCAAATGTCTAAATAAATCCTACAGACTCAAATGGAGGTCTACTGACAGAGGATGGAGTATTCACAGACTATTTTCATGAATGACAGTGAGTTGATCACATGGGGAGAAGAGCAAAAACTCTTCAAAAGGATAAATAAAATAAAAAGCAGAAAAGTCAAACACCATAGGAAAAGGAAACGTTTATGGCCATATTTAATTTTTTGCAAAGAGCATACTGAAGGAAAAAAAAACCAAACCCCAAAGTATTTTTAGAAAGTCCAGTTATCTGAGTATCACAATTGCAATGAGTTGTAAATAACACAGAGGTGTCCCGCAAAAATTTCAATTAATAGCTGTGCTGAAATATACAACGTAACTGCTGCAGCCTGATCTTCAGCACCCTCTATGTCAGGCAGTCATAAAGGTTAAGAAAACAAAGATTTCAGAAGTGGCTGCCTTCAGACTGAAACAGACTACTATACTGTAGAGTAGGTACCATGATTTGCATATGGTTATTGAGAGATAAATATATCAATTTAAATCATAATTTGAATTGTACCTGCAGTAATCAGACAACAGCTATGGGGTAAATAAACAAAGGAAGACTGACGAAGCAAATTTTGTAGAAATTTGTATCAATTTGCAGAAACTAATACCTAGTTCCTCAATTAGAACCCTTGATTAAAGAGTCAGAAGAGATTACATAAATTAATCAGACCATAAGGTACAGCTTTCGCAGGTCCCGAGGTGAAGAAGACCCCTGACGTGTAGCTGCAGTGCATTATATTTATTACCCCTTGCAGTTTTACTTCTTGGTGTTTTGGATGTTCAGAATAGATGGATCTGGGCACAGAAGTCGTTACAAAATTGACCATGTGGAAATCCACCACCATTTCAGCTGTGTGTAATGTAGGAAATACAGCAACCTGCTGTTTGGAGCAGGTTTTCAAAGTCTGCGGAACAGTTCTTCCAGAACTGTTGACAGTTCATAAAGAAATAAGCGCCAGCAGAAGAACAAAAGAAATTATGATGAGAGCCATAGGCGACACCGCAAAGAGATGGGTTTCTTTCGACATTTAGAGTTACCTGGCAGTAGCATATAAGACAAAAGCACTTGCATGACACAAAAGAATTTCAGGATTCTGTAAATCTACAGATGACTTCTTTGGGAAGCTTAGGAGGGGGAAGATGCTGGGAAATAAGAACATGTGTAAAATAATCCCTGAACACTATGTTTAAAAACTTGGGGTTTTTTTTCATTTTAATTTATGGTGGTCTGTATCCTGCTTTAGTTTCCCTGGTAAGAAATATAGAGAAAATCTATGGATTCTGAAGTGGTAGCTCTGGGTCTGTCTTGGTGTAAAATGAGAGCAGAATTTTGTCCTCTGCCTTCAGTTATATGACTGTATCTTCATACTTTTAGTTTCCATCCCTATAATACTCAAAGCAAGCCATACAGAGTGGCTTGAAGCTTTGTGAACTGGTTAGCAATACAAAAAAAAGAAGATAAATAAAAGCACGAGAGAATGGTTTGCTTTCCTTTATGTTTCTAGCTGTGTTTCAGAGAAGAAAGAAATTTCCTTCCACCAGGAGGGAAATTGCTTTGTGACTAAAATGGCATTAGACTGTCTCCTATGAATTTTCTGAAGGCACAGAAGAGTAACAGCAAAAAAGAGCAAACCAATACTGCTGCGTGAATAGATTTGAAAAAATAAACTGTGTTTTACAGCATTTATTTTGGAAGTTCTGAAGTCAGAAGGAATCGTTGGATCTCCTACATAACAACAGGCCTTAGACCTTTCTTAATTCCTGTTTAAGTAAAAATTAATAAGAACAACCACCCAGTCTTGACTTAAAGTATTAACAGTTTTGTAGAAACTCTTGCATTCTTTCTTTAGTGTTTCCAAAGGCAATTACCATCATTTTCAAAACCCCGACTTGATTTCTAGCTTGAACTGATCTAGCTTCAACTTCCAGCTAGCGGATTTTGTTATATCCTTGTCTGCTGCATTGAGAATATACTGTTATCAAATACATTCCCCAAGGCACTTACATGCAGTGAAAAACCCCACATTTTATCCACTATAAACATACTTGGTTATGGTGGAGGATGAAAGACTCTGTCTGTGAAGCTTACCAAAGGGAAGGTTAAGTCATTACCTTGAATAATATTTGAACCAAACATAATGACTTGGAGGGGAAAGGTTTTTATTCATGTGAGATGAAGAATGAAGTGGGTATACAATCCTTCATTTTTGGAAGTATTAGTAACACATAGAGGTCCAGATGAATTTCAGACTGGCTTTTTCTGTCTAAGTGTCAGCAGCCACAAGTTGTTTCTTGCAAGCGGAGATGAGTCAGACTGCAGCTCTGGAGAGAGAGTGCTGGAAGACAGTGAAAGCAGTGAAAATACCTTGATCCTGTGCACGTGTTCTGATCAGCCTGATGGATTATGTGTGGGCTGAGCCCTCTGCACATTTCTGGCATGTTTTTGGCAAAGGGCACAAAACCGACCTTTCTGACAGAGGTAGTACTTGCTCAGTTCTCCCTAGTGTAAGAGATGCAATGGAATAATGCGCAATGGAAAAAGGGGCTGAAAGGAACTGGAAAAAGAGCGGGGTTTGGGTTTCTCCGTATTTATCCCTGTAAGGTCAGTAGACACTGAAAGCAGACTGAGCACAAGCCCCTTAGCTCTGTCTGACATCCCGTTAGAAAAGTGATTTCACTAAGGGCAATTTGTGCATCTTTAAAGGGCTTAGCTGGAAAAAGTACCCAAGACTTAACTTCAGAAGTGCTAGTGGGATTGAGGGTTATGTATTTGGCCATGTTTTATCCCTAATTACTACAGAAATAAATTTATACACATAGCAAAGTTATTATACACATTACAAGGGTCACTGTAGCCCAGGAAATACCTTTTTGCTGATCAGAGCACTCTTGGCTACTAAAGATACCTTGTTTTGGCCCATGGAATGAAGGAGCTAACGTGCACATTCTGAGACCTTTGAAAGAAAAGAATTATACACATTTATATTTTCTGATGCTGCCAGCACCCTGGTGGGTATCATAAAAAAAGAAACATGTCTAACTTTGTTAAGACAGGATGCTGTCTGTATTACAGTAATAAATATGTGAACTCATAGATAAAGAATCTTTTTGCAAAACCTTTCAACTGTTTTTAGTGGAAGGCAGAACAGGGAACAAATTTTACAAAAAATAAAGGAATACCGAGTTCCAGGATAGTAAAGCAAAAATAATAAAAATAAATAAAATGAAGCAGCACATATAAGCTAGACATAGTAGTCACCACTAAAATCCTGACAGTTTTCTTCAAAGCTTGATGTAGATGTTAAATATCATATACTTTAATACGTAACAAATATCATCTGCTTACTGCACCATCATATACATAATAATACAAATAAAATTGCCACAATAATGGCAATCCTGGGAACTATAAGTGAAAACAATAAAGCAGGGTGCAATTCAGAAAAGCATCCTGCTTTTGTAGAGAATACAGAAGACGACCTACATGATCTGCATATAAAATTTTCTAAGATACATTTAATTTAAGTACACAATATAAGCAGAGAATGAAATGTTTTTCAAGGATGTCCTTGCACACAGGATGTGATTAATACACGATGAGGGGATCAGTTGTCTCTACGAATGCTCAGACTGGGCACAGCCTAGAGTTGACAAGGGAAAAATTAAGATTAATATCGCTTAAAGCAGAGTATTCCACAGTAGTAGATAGGTAAACCTGCCTTTTCTGTTTTGATACAGGTCCTCTGGACTTCTAAGGATCCATACAGTGAAGCTCAAAATGAATGCCAGTGTAAATAAGGATTGTAGACTCCTCAGCTGGGTCTCCATATACATGCCCACAACAACAAAAACACCCAAACTCACTAATGGCTTTCTGGTTTATGATTATAAAAATGTATATTCGTGGAAATTCTGATCTGTGGTTTTTTAGCTTGCCTCCTCTGTGTCTGTGAAAAAGAACTGCATACTCAGGCTGATATAAATTTGTTTCTATCACGATCCTCAAATCCCTTTCCTACTTTTATCAGAAATGACTGTTTCAGAAAACTATACCTGCTTTCTTGACCAAAATGCAAAACCTTAACAAGAAGTTATGTAACTTACTTAAGCTATCTCTAAAATGTGATAACTCTTTGGAATTCAATCTACTCATTTCAGTCAGCAACTATTTATGTGCTCTGTATGTTGTCATAAAAAGAGTACTTATTAGTATTAAAAAGTACAGTATTAGTATAATATAAAGGAAAATATTCAGGGTTTCAGATATGCTGTCTGTACCACAGCTGACGTTCATATTCAGATACAAAATAAAACATTAAGCTGGATACCAAGTTCCACAATAGGTTATTACCAGATCTTTTATTTAATTCTCTGCTGAGGTGGCAAACTATTAGGGAGATAAAATCACAGCTTGCACTCTAGGGCTATGTTATTAAGAAAATCTCGTCCCAGGCAAAAGCTGAACTGGGACAAATATGAAAAAGGGGACATGGGGTAACCACAACAGCAACAAGGGTAAGTATAATCAGACGCAGTAAATACTGAAAGTGTCAAAATGAAAGCGGTGTTCCAAATACCTGTTCTAGGTTGAGTATATAGTATGGAATAAATTGAAAAAAAAATCTGTTTGGAAACTATGTAGGAAAAGAATTTTATAGCATTATCATAAATAGCTAAAATTAGCCTCTTATATCTCAACATGTACATTAATGCTCATATACATATTAAGTAGCTCTTTGTAGGACAAACTGTTATCGAAAGTAATGTGGTGTGAAAAGCTTCCTCTTCCATATCCACAAGATTTCTGTATTTAAGACCTTTTTGAGTGCACTTTCAACACCATGTGACCACCTCTGCACACCAACCGAGCGAAAAAAAAGCAGAAGATATTGATTTGTGTCTTTCCACATTGGTAGGAACACCAGGGCTTTTGGAGACTTACATGAATCTATTACTATTCATAGGAGCAAGCAAGGTATAAGTTTCTTTTTGATGAGAAAAAGGACTCGGGAACATCTCTACCCTGAACTGCTTTTAGCTACGCTAAGATGAGATGCGTAATAGGTCTGCCAAACTACTTGCGTCCCACAGTTGGACATCAATCGAAATACACTAGTTCAGCGTTTTAGCTCTTATCCCTCTTTTACGCAGAAAATAATTATCTAACTATCTCTTCTAATTAAACTAATGGAGATGGAAACCCTGGAGCAAGTGTGGGTTGTGGGAATGACCAATTAGGAAACATAAGACTGAAGTGATCCCGTTCCTGGGTGAGGGTGCTAGTTTTTCTTAATGCAAAAGAGGGGGTTTGTCCGTTTACCCATTCAGCAATGAGCTCTACCCCCCTGAAACTGTCAGATAAGGCCAAGATTTTCAGTTCAGTGTGTTGCTTTTGATGTCTCCTTGGGAGAACCAAAACCAACTCTCTCTGCTCCCCTGCTCATCCTTCCATTTTATTAAAATCCTGTACTTTCTCCAGATAAAGTGCAAAACTTTCTGCGGCAGGGAAAAGCACTGATATGAAGGTACTGGAGTGCAAAAGTCTTTCTGACATAATTGAATAGCCCTGGCTGAAACAGAAAGACAGGAATAGTTTTTGTTCATTTAAAATCTAACATTTTTATTTCTCTTCTTTCCTTTTCCTTTCCATTTATGGATTAGGGAAGCATTTTTATAACGCTGAGGAACTAATAACAACAATTTGGAACTCTAGCAACATGTCATAGCTTGATGCTATCTGATATTGTGCCATGAATTTATTACACTTTAATCCAAGCTTTTACCTAAGCAACGGCATCCTTACATGAATAAAAAGCAGGATGGACTACATACATAAGTATATGCTACAGTCATCATTTTAATAAAAAAGTTATCTTTTCCTTCCATGTAAATTTATAAAATACACTCACTTCTCACCCAGTACTTTTTTGTGAACTGTGTTTGACTGGCTTGGGTGAACACATGCAAATGAAAAAGCTACTTTATTCTGACTGAATAACATGTCACATTAAATTAAGAAAGTGAGCTGCTGTAGAGGAAACATTAATTAAATCAAGAAGAAGTATGTGCTCTAACTTGGAATTTGTTTCGAACTGCTCTAGGGGGAAAAAAAACCAACACAACAACCCCAAAATGAGAAAAGAATCCCGTCTCAAAGTATGTTCAGAAAGATGTAGCTTGAAGCAGACACACTCATAGTCAGAAATCTGCCAGTCTGCTATAAGAAGCTTCATATCTGTTAGATACTAAGATATTAGTAAATTAGCTTTTTGTTGCATTCCCCAAAGTTTTTACAGTTCTTTGATTGCCAGATGTTCTGCGTGTGTTTATGGCCATATGAAAGAAAGACAAAATACATAAATACATACACATATAAATTTACGTATGTTTGTGGTAGGGAGGGTCAATGTACTGCATTGTAATATAGCATGTATTTTATTGTCTTTTTTTAAAATAATGTCAGAGAGTAGACTAACAGAAGACTTTTCCCCTGTTATTTTTGACCCTTGTTTTAAAAATAAATCTTAGTTTAAAAGGAACTGTGACTGACAAAATATGTTTCTTTCAAAAGATATTATTCAACCCCATATCACAGCTTTATAATAAATGATCATTCCAGACTGCTATTTTTCATTGACTGTTTCAAACTTTAACTCATCATTATAGTGGAGAACTTTACATTCAGATACCACGTACTTGACCATTTATTACTGTTTATAATTTCAAGATAACAAGTCTTCTTAATGAAAGCTTATAAACAGCTTAAAACTGACTGATTCTCATATTTTATGTGCACTGTACACTATTACTATTTACACCACAGCTGAATGCTGTATGGAATGGGAACAAGCAGGCTCTTAGTTTATTGGCATATATGGGTTTTTTTCCCTGTATTTTCTAACAAAATCACAGAATGTTAAGGGTTGGAAGGGACCTCTAGAGATCACCTGGTCCAACCCTTCTGCCAGAGCAGGTCCACCTAGAGCAGGTTGCACAATCAGCCATAGCTTTCCTTTTAGAAATAAACATGGATATTGGAGGTCTGTATCTATTTCACTTCTCCTGTGTGCCCAGTCCAGAGTTGTACTGGTTCTGTTTCCTATTTGTATCTAGACAGATGTCAGTTTGTAGCTTGATACTTTGATGCCCGTTTTATACAGAGGACAGAGGATGGCAGAGGACAAGCTAAGTTAAGGCAAAGCTATGTTTAGAAAAGACAAGGCGAGTTTAGGAGAACTGGTGTGACAAATAACATAGTTGTATTGCAAACATTTAGGTACAGCAAATTAAAAAAACACAACCAACCGACCAACCAACCAAAAAAACCAAACAAAAAACAACCCAAAGAATTAGAATATACATCCTCTTCTACCTGGAAAAAGAAAAAGTACACACACCCTCATAGAATGTAAATTACAAATTGAGAAGTGCATCAGTTAGTAATGAAAGAATTCTTGGATTACTTGATATTTAATGATATTCCGTTCTCATAATAAGTTATGTGAAAGTTTCTTCCTCACTATAAATTTAAAATTCAACAGATTATGATATCCCAAACCAAAACGTATACGAATGGTCTAAATGTTTAAATCAAAGATAAATATCTCGAAGTTTTTTTCAGAATGTTCCACAGTACTGAAGAAATATGTGGCAAGTCTCACCTTCTCCTCTTAATCAAACTCTCCTTCTATGCCAATAAGAATATTAAATTTTTACCAGAAGCATATTTAAGCAAGTGGCTAACATAGACAGTAAAACACACTGGGGGGACACACATGAAGCTAAAAGCTTTGTCTCTAAAATACTCCACTGAGGTTCCGTAGGGACCTGAAGTGCAGGCGGAATGCATGAATAGTGAAGATCAGCACATAATTTCTAATCTTCCTTCAAAACAAGTACAAGCTACAGAAATTCATAGCTAGAAACTTCAGCACGTCTGTTACATTGAACAGTATCTGAGCAGCTGCTATGGCACCAAATAATACTGTACCTATAAG
Source organism: Chionis minor (assembly GCA_013398295.1). Classification (NCBI taxonomy): domain Eukaryota; kingdom Metazoa; phylum Chordata; class Aves; order Charadriiformes; family Chionidae; genus Chionis; species Chionis minor. The sequence goes on along the minus strand of VZSF01008499.1, from coordinate 1,791,384 downwards.
TTTACGTGGCTTACATTATGTTATTAATCAGTGACAGATGTCTACGTCCAGGGCATCACTCCCATGTTGCATACTTTTAGCTTGCTAGACAGGAATATGGACAAGAATATAGAATAATGCTGGAGTAATGCAATGACTACCGTTCTGAAGGAGCCCTCACCCATATGTAACACCAGGGTGAATTTACTGAGTGCTACATGTTTCATAGATGATGACCACCATGCGTTCATTTCTAGAAAATTCACATTCACAGAGCTGGGTGTTAATTTTAGGTGTGCTAGCTATTTAAAATCTCATCCATGATTCTAAAATGTTTTTTATCAAAAGAAGAACCCTCTGGAAGTATTGCTGCTTCAAATGCCAGCCCATGGGGTAACCACCTTTGCTCCCTTTGAACTGAGGTTGCTATTTAAAGAAAAGTGGCTTGATTTCAAGCAAGTTCCTACTGTCAGCACCATGTAAACAACATAACTCAAAAGGACTGGAATGCTATGGCCAGTGTAACGAAGAAAGCCTATGATTTATAGGACAAGAAGAATGAATGTGTCGCTTTACCAACGATACCTGTGGAACGAAGCGTAGACAAGAGACAGTACAGAAAGAGCTTGAATTATTGCTAGTGTGCAGCATTTAAGAATTTTTCTCTAAATATGTAGGCAGAATGTTAAAAAAGCACATTATACTGAAGGCAGAGGTCATTAAAGATTTGCACACTAAGCCAGCATATAATTGAGCTGGAGGATTCTGTGAAATTTGCAAGTGATTTAACAACTTTGCTGTCATGAGTCATAAAGGAACTTACCAATACTTATTTTTCCCTAAAATATCAGTGTTCTATAGCTTGACTTTAATTTTCCCTTTTCAAACTCTTAATACTAAAAGGGTAATATTGAAGAGGGCATATTTAATCAGAAACAAAAAAGCCCCCTACGTAACATCCCAGAATTTCAGTCTGGGTGCAGAAACAACTTCTCACTGTTTTGGGGACTCTTAAATAAGGGTTCTTAAAAGTAAATATGAAAATCAGGCTTTCTGTCACTAGACAGTTCAGAAATGCCTGAAAAGATTTTCAAATTATTCTCAGTGTTTTTTAAAAAGAACAAACTATGTATCTGAAAATATATTTTATCTTTATTACCTTACACTAAAAGTTTAGGCCTTTATTTAAACCTTTCCCATGACTTTTATGAAATTTTACCATTAATTTACCAAAAAAAAAGAATCTGGTAAATAATTACGCATTAAAACAGCACATTCAGTCGGCCTTTTCTGAAAAGCTTGTATGATGATGAGATGTCATTTTGGGCAAATTACCTATGGAAGAATCACTCATGTAAAACAGACTTCCAGAAGACTATTCAAAATTTTTGAAATATATCATGTTTCTATATTTATTAAAATTTCTCCCATTGTTGTCATTAATTTCTGTGTCCCTGGTCATTGTGAATGCAAAGAATAATCTTTCACAGTCCTGTATTTCTCTGAATAACTTTTCCTCTTTCAAAACCTGATATTTGTTGCTTAAGTTGAGCGTTGTAAATGGAAAGCAAAAGTGCAGCAGCAGAGACATACATTTAGAATGGACTTCTAAGAAAAGGATGTACTTTAGATACAAAAACGAGAAAAATAACAGTTGATACTAATTCTGCAAATAGATTTTGTCATGTTCCTTTATTTTCAGCATGATTTTGCCTATATGTTTTTCTACAGAGGCCATCATACAGGGTTAACAAATTACTAGGTTCAAAATTGCCATCTGGAAGAAAGGTTATAGGTTGTCTTATGCCATTAGGTCTCCTGAGAAACTCAGTGATTTCCATTTGTTTCCATTTTTGGCAGGTCCCTTTTAAGGCAAGCGCTGAACACTCAGAACCAACAAATCAACCACGACTTTCCTTTTTCCACCTTGCTGCCCCAAATACCAGCCGCACTCTAGTGCCCAACTCGTTTTGATGCTTGTCTCCCTGCTACTGTGGAGCACAACAGAATGTCCTGTTTACCAGTACAGTGTGTTCCACAATTTTCTCTCATCAAACTAAAATCATCCTGCTTGAAAACCAGAAAATCATAATACGAAAACAATGAATACAAATTGCAGTGAAAATTATAACTTAAAAACAAATGAAGAGAGGAGCTATAAGAGTTCAAAACATCGCAATAGGCTGTTCCATCACATAAATTGGAAATACAGCTAAAATATTAAAATGTTGACAAGAATGTTTTTTAAAGTGTGCGCATTGGATATATAACTAGAGCTAACGACAAGTATCTCTAATTTCAGAGTAATAGATAATATAAAAAATATAAATAACAATCCCTTTTAAAATTAATGTAATGCTAATGGCATTCTTAACATTTTTAATCAAACTACAAAAGTATGCACACACTTATCATACAATAGGAAGCAGGCTCTGACTCATAATATTCTTGACTGTTTGAGCCAAAGTAATATTAAGAATTACAGTGAGATTTCAAAGCCTACTAAAGTATTTCAGCCAAATGATGATTTGATTTAGAGTTTACGCCATGTGTGATCTCTGAGTCAGTTGTTTTGCAACCAGACTCTTCATCTTAATTTTTAAAAAAAACAACCTTTCCTTTTCCCCTTCAGAGATTCAGATGATGTTATTCCACTTGATGCCTGTTACAATTTATGTTCACTTCTATATGATTATTATTGTTAACATCAGCACTGGTGTTTTCATCATTGCAGTAGCTAGGGACCATAGTCCTAGATGAAGTCTTCAGCGTGCAGGGCATTGTGAAAGCGCAGAATTAAAAGAAAAAACACCCTCCTTATAACTGGTTTTGTAAATATTAAACAAGAAGTAGATGGGGAGATAGAGCTAAGGGGAATCAACAAGAAAAAAACATCCATTTGTCATAGCTACTGGCCTCAGTACCCTGTTTGCTCTGCCAAATCCTCTGGGCAAAGAGCTTTGACAGGGGAACTGAAGGCAGTAACTTTTCAAACCGTTTGCCTTCTGTGCCTATTTACTGCACACACCAGTCTCTCCCTGTAAATAGAGTGGAAGAAAAAAACAAAAGCTTATATTTAACTGAAAGAAAAATAACAAGCAGGATACAGGCCGGGACTGAGGGCTGGCCAGAGGTAGGAATCAACACTGCATTGGTGATAAGTGGAAGAGGACAGACCTTGAACAGCCTTGAAAACAGAGAAGCACCTCTAATCTGATGTTACAGAAAGCAGACAGAAGCAAAGGGCTGCATGCAGGAAATTGATATGTCAAAACCAATGGACTAACAGAGCGTTTTGTAGATCGTATTAGAAGGCACGGAGTAATTCAAGGAGGCTTTGATGGGTTTTGGTTTAAAGAAAGAAACTTGTATCTCTCCACCCTCAGAAATTCTTATAGTTAAGGTTTAGAAAGCAGCCTCAGATCCATGGAATCTATTTTATCTATGGCCTTAGGGTCAGAGGTGGCTGGCAGAGTTATAGGTTTGGAGGTGGCACCCAGCAGCTTGGTGCAGAGGTGACAGTGGGTGTCAGGGACCATGGAGGCAGGCTTTGGTGAGAGATGGCACCCCCCAGACTCTACGCTTGGAACTTGGAAAGATTTCAAAACTGGTGAACAGGCACAGACGAGAGCTGATAGCACCCGTGTACAAAGCAAGGAGTCCGAACAACCATCGGCAGCATTGTGCCCTTTCCAGAGGTTGGGTGTCCCGGCTTTGGCTGAATTTTTAGTAATATACAAAATAAAACCCCGCTTCTTGAATCCCTGTGCAAAGGCACCAGATTCATCCTTCTGGGAGAATATTAAAGAATTTGGGTTGCTTAGCTTAAAGGAGGAGAGCAAGGGGGAGCAAGAGAATTTTAGAAGACCTTCTAATGCCTAATGTCTATCATGGATAAAAGAAAATGAATTTCCTTCAATTCTATGAAAGAAGATTCAAATTAGGTACTAGAGGAAAATTACTGAAAGGTGTGGAGACTTTTTCTCTAGAATGACCACTAGTCAAGGTCATTACGGTATTAGAAACAAGTGCAAGGTAGTACTGAGACATCTAGTGGGAGGGGGTAGGCTAGACCATCTTCTGAGGTCCCTCTCTGTGCTGGGATTCTTCTTCAACCACTCCAGCCAAAAGACCAGAGATCTATCATTTCATTAGACAACTTTGAAAAGACATCAAGGCTTCGTTTGAAGACTAACAGCAATGGAGAATCCTATTAAAACTTTTTCTTATCCATGTCTGCTGCTAAAAATATGTCTGCCTTACATTTCATTTGAATTATTCAGGCTTTAATGTGTAGCCTTTGGTCTTGCATTTGTTTGGTCCATCAACTAGCTTTATTTGTCATCTTGAGATATTTATAATTTAATGCTTCAAAAGATTATAGACACATACATATCAGAACTAGTACCATTTTTAATATTAGTATCCATATTGGTATAGAAATATTTTTCTGATGTGAAATATCAAAATACACATTGAAGAAGTCCAATTTCAGCATTATATCCCTGAAAACTTTTTCTATAAATTCAACTAGCATAGAGGACCAAGAAGAAATAAGATACAGTCTTGTGACTTAAAATGAGCCCAAAATCAATTTGGTATAAACAGCTTTTGCAGAGACAAAGATATAATGAGCTAACTGAAGGGAAATCCTGAGGAAAAAATACTCAAAGCATCCTTCAATAACCGGAGAAACAGGGCTGCACATAGACAGCAATACATATGAGGTGGCAAGTGACTGTGGGAGTAGTAGCTATTCCATTAACTGAAAAAAAGAAACTCCATTTCTGCATTGGTTAAAGTGAGCAATACCAGACTAACTTTGTGACATAATGCATGCTGGAATAGATTTATATGGCTTCTTTTAATAACGATACAAACATATAAATCCAAGGGTACAGACCATCTGCTCCTCATGTAAAGGGAAATTAGAGTATAAGGGGGACAGTGAAACTCATATGAATGGACGTTTCTGTGACTGAACTTGGGACAAAGAGGGAGAAGAAAGCCTGCTGAGAATTTTAAAGAGGTCATTCAAAGAAGGAAGAGGAAAAACGGAAGGAGATTTTGGATCAGAAATTAAAAAAAAAAAATTTCATTTTGGAAGGAATACTACTTTCACCTTTGTCTCAATACATAAGAGCATCAAGGTTTTGTTTCACCTGCCCTATATTAATGAAAAATAATATGCATCATTCATATACGCAACCAAAGATATAAGTAATATATTTTACATACAAGGCATTAGGTTTGGGTTTGTCTTACTAAGTCCAGCCATCAACTAAAAATCACTGCTATGATATAAACTACATGCAAAAATCTCTTGATAAGGAGTTTCTTGTCCTCTCTGTCACCCTTAATTTCAACACTTGGGCTATTGGATTTCCAGTATGCACCAGGCACTGGAGGTTTCCTAGCATTTCCAGTTCTTATAGTGCGTTGTACAAATCTACTTGAAGAAACTCTATTTAATATGCTTAAATTTGTGACCTATTTGTAAAACACCACGTTCAAAACAGTATAAAGATTATATAAGTGAATGATGCTGCTGAAAAACTACAAAGGACTGCACTATTTCAACAAGGTCAAGTGCAAGATCCTGTACCTGGGCTGGAGCAATCCCATACATCAATACAGGCTGTGGGATGAATTGATTGAGAGCAGCCCTATGGAGAAGGACTTGGGGTACTGCAGGATGAAAAACTGCACATGAGCCAGAAATGTGTGCTCACAGCCCAGAAAGGCAAGGGTATCATGGACTGCATAAAAGGAAGTGTGGCCAGCAGGTCGAGGGAGGGGATTCTTCTCTTGTTAGATGCCTCCTGGAGTACTGCATCCAGTTCTAGGGCTCCCAGTACAAGAAAGACAAGGACCTGTTAGAGGTCTCGAAGGAGGGCCACACAAATGGTCAGAGGGCTGGAGCACCTCTGCTATGAAGACAGGCTGAGAGAGTTGGGTTTGGTCAGCCTGGAGAAGAGAAGGCTCTGGGCAGACCTTATAGCAGCCTTCCAGTACTTAAAGGAGGCTTACAAGAAAGACAGACAAAGACTTTTTACAAAGGTCAGTAGTGACAGGACGAGGGGCAATGGTTTTAAAGTGAAAGAGGCTAGATTTAGATTGGACACGAGGAAGAAATTTTTTGCGATGAGGGTGGTGAGATACTGGAACAGGTTGTGCAGAGAATTTGTGGATGCCCTATCCCTGGAAGTGTTGAAAGTTACGTTGGATGATGCTTGGAGCAACCTGATTTACTGAAAGATGTCCTTGCCCTTTCCAACACAAACTGTTCTATGATTCTATTTGTTTTCTAAAAAAACTATGAAAAGGTTAAGAACAGAACTCATGATGATGACTATATACTTTATGTACCTATGAATAATCTTCTAATTTAACTCCCAAGTTTACAAAGAAATTGTAAAGCTCAATAGCTACAGTGATAATTTACACTGAAGCCAAATACCACAAAATAAAAAAAAAAGTAATGGTAAAGATAAGGGTTATTGCTAGAGATGAATCAACATCAGATTATTATTCATTTAGTTTTCTTACCTAATTTTGTTTCACTTGCACTTATTCCTTCAGTCACTGTATATAAATCTTTAGTTCCTCAAATATTGCTGAACTAAACATTAAAAAATTATGAAGTATGAAGATTAGCTACATAAACATAGCCTGGTTTGCAATTTCCGCAGCCGTATTTTGTTCTTTGACAAAAACATCACATTGGTTTTAAGAAAACAAAATATCTTAATGTTTTATTTTATTTTTCCTCTCAGAAAGGAAAGGAATAAAAAGAAAAACACATGCTGGGAAGTAAAAGAGAAAATAACTGAAAAATAAAGGCTGTTCGTATGAACAAACTGTTCCTGAATGAAAGTAAAAAACAAACCAATGAAAATAAATCAGCTATTCCTCTTCAGGACTCGGGAGGAATGGTCTGATAGTTACCAAATGGAAATTATTTCCAAGTTCCAGCCATAAGATCTGCAAATCCAGATTTCTCTCAATCTATATGTTTTTGTTGTACTTCTAGAGCAACTGGAGCAGGGATTTTTATCTCTGTGAAATTTTGAGAGTTTCACCAAAAAGTTAAAACTATTTGTTTTACCAGACACCAAAATACTACTTTTTGCTTCTTCCAAATAAAAGCTCAGAAGTTCCTAACAAAATGATATTTTTTGATATTTTTTGTCTCCTATTAATTGAAAAATATTCCTGCATCCATAATCCTTTTGGTGGATATTAATCTCTGCTTCTTACAACTTCTGTTGTTCAAGATAAATGATGTCATCCATGGTACAGCTCAGTATGTCTTTGACCTTGAGTAGAGCCTCCATTGTAAAGCAGGCTTTAATCAATAATACAGATCTTACAAAATCATGGAAATATAGTGGCCCATGCATAAAGCGTCTGGCAGTAGTTGAAAAGTCCAGTGATCCCAACACCCTCTGGTATAAAAAGCTGTCTGTGTAATGAGCAGAGTTGCCTCAGTTCAATAGGGAGTGAAATCAGTGCCTTGACACTTAGAGAAAGTCTCTGATGGCTGCAAATCCTCTATTGCCACATTATTCATTTCCCTCCCTAAAAACACTCTTGCAGCTGTTTCATTCACTCTGCAGAAAGCCTCTTCTCCAGATGGCGTGGGTAGTCTACCGGAGGCTGACGCCAAATCAGATCCCATTGCAGGAGCTCCAGGGCCAAGGAAAGAGTGAAAGAAAATTTGGTCTCCTCTGAAAATGTGGAACGCCCTTGTGAAAGACACAGAAAATGATAATTATTTCAGGGACAGAGTTACTATTCTAGTCTGGGGCATAAAAACATCAGTGACGGGTTACAACATTTAATTTTCTCTTTGCTCTTGCTTTTCAAAGTTTGCATAACTACTTATTCCCATTGGGTTAGATGAACTAGAGCTGAAGCAGATGAAAATCACCTTGTGTTTCTTCAGCATCAGTTGGCCTATGGGGATAAAGCCTTTTGGCTTCACTTGAGGTATTGGGGCCAATTCTGCACTAACCTGTACCCTGTGCAATTGCACTGATGTCAACAAGACCAAGCAAGATGTGTGCCAGCGATGTCGGTGCTCAGTTATGCAATACTCTCGGGGAGGTTTTTCGCTTTCCATAGCGCATACAGCTGGGAAGGCCATTCATTAACAGTATTTCTTTCAGGATCGCTCTGAACTCAGGATGTCTTTTCTTTTTGGAGCGGTGAAAAAACAAGTGCACTATTATTACAATTGTTGACACTGTCTTTTATTGGCATGAATAGAGATTATTTGGACAGCAGCAGTAAATGATGTGCAGTAAATCAATCAGGCCAAATTGGCAGAGATTGTTAAGTGAAGAGACAGCAGTGTTTTTCATCTGAAAATAAATGCGCACAATGTGGTAGCTATTGTTGTTATTTGCATGGGGCAAGCCTTTTCATGGTTTTGATCCATGAACATGAATAGGGTGAGCATTTAATTGTGGGATGCCTTTTACAGAACAAACATTTTAAAACAACAAACGTTTCTCTTGGTAAAACAAATGACAGATTCTGTAATTATTTCTTCATGTAGCACTGAATGGACTAATAAGGAAATCCTTATTTTCTGCTACAAAACATGAATCTAATGAATATCCCGGCTCCTAGATTTCAGGTCCCAATGTTTCTTCATATACTACACAGAATCCTATATTTTGTGCATTAATCTAATTTTACTAATCTTTGACACAGGGGGACATGCAGAACTTGCTGCAGTACTAGGATTCTACTTCCAAAGGTCTCAGCTTATGGAACAAAGGTACTTGATTAACTGGAAAAGAACCTGCCAGCAACCAGGTCCATTTGTCATTTAACTAAAAGAGCCACTGGTTTTTCCTCTTCTTCTTATTTCCTCTGGGTTTGGAACCTATTTGAAAAAACTTACAGGTCCGTGTAGCAGTTGAGACTATATTAATTATGTAATCTTTTGGAATAGTGAATATAAAACTGAATTTAATTTAATTTTTTTTCTGCACTTAAAATAGACATAGCGGAATAGTTAAATATGACTATTAATGAGGTCTAATGTGCATGATGTACCATTACATCACTGCAGCAACCTCAGCTCAATCTTGTACTGGCCACAAACTGCCATCAGTGATTCTGCTACGAGAAACAGGCAATAATTGCCTTCATAGCTTAGCCAATTCTTTTTGCGTTGCTCAGTGATGTAGCTACTCCGGCAAAAGCTGTTGGCATAGACCAGGTCTCAGGAGTTAAGACTACAGCTGGGAAAAGAGTCCTGAAGGAACAGGGCTGCTTCTGACGTACAGAGCTAACCTCTCTGCTGACAGTTTTCCTGCAGGATTTAGCAAGTTGCCTTCAGAAGGTAACTCAAGGGAAAGATTTGTTTAATTATGTTTACCACCCTTAGGTAAATATATATATTATTCATGAATAAACGACCCAACACTCATTATATCACACTAACCCTAAGATAAATGCTCAAGAGCCTTAATGTACTACCTCATTCAGTGACTGCTCTACAAAAACTCTTAATTTTCTCCTGTAACTCAACTTGATAGCAATTCATTCTAAGCAATTTTCTTCAATCCATTTTCAGTTCTAGGAAACAAGTTTGTATAATGGTGCACTTGTTCTTTGTGTCATTCAGACACTTGAAAATGTCAATCTGCTGATGTTCGTTTTTTGTCATTAGATTCTAATCACCAAAAATACTTCTTTCATGCAGCTCAGCACCTATTTAAGTGCCACCTCTTTTATTCTTTCGAAACAGAAGGAATGAGTGATTAGAAACTCATATTAATTATCGTTGTACAGATGAGAAGGTAGAACCAAAAACCAAGGCTGCACAAGACTGGATGGAATTATATTAAGAACTTTCATCACTCATCCTTCTATTTTAAACTGTTGTCTAATACTACACTGAATAAAAAACTAAGTCAGTCGAGGTAAAGCTTTGGATTCTTCTTAAAAACTATATTTTCTTCTAAATTTTTACACTGTAATTAAAAAAAAATGCTATTAATGACCTCACATTTTGTAAGAAGTTTAGAAAGCATCAAGTCATCCTACACTGAACACCTCCTAGGAGACACTCACACAATTCACTGATATAGATATCAACGAAGAAAGAATGTCCACTTCCTACTGAAACTGAGTTTCCAGTAATAATTGTCTCCCTTTCTTTTCAATGAAGACTAGAAGGGACAGGAAAAGATTTCAATCCCAGAAATATGGAAGAGTTCTCCTTTTTCAAGATTAACAAGTTTTTTAGTTACCTAGTCGTTAAGGATTAACTCTGGAAAAAAGAGTATACAAACCCCCTCTATTTTTAAATTTCGCTTTCTTACTACCTTCCTCAGTGAAAAAAACACCAGCACATAACTGAAAATGAAAAACACCTGAAATACATATAGTATAAGTCCCCACTGGTTCTTAAGAGATAACTTCAAATAGATTACTACAGTAAAGATATCTGAAGCTGTTCTGCAAAATGACAGCTATCAATAAGCCAAGGATATTGTGATTTCACTTTCATTTAGGCATATACGACAGGAGTGGTAACCTGTAGTTTCTCTTTCAATGACACATGCCCAACCTCCTAAACTCCCTATAGGATTTTTTTTTTTTCCGTTCAAGCCTAACCACAGCTGAATGGAGAATGCAATTAATGTGTCTTCAGATACAAGCGAAGCAGCTAAGCCCACCATTGTGCCTGACTCATTACTGCCGAACTATAATTTCCAGCTAGAAAATGAAAAGAACAACATTGAAACAAAAACCTACAAAGCAGGATGTTCACTTCACATTCTGAGCGTTCCCTGTTGCAAAATTCAGGCATGGTGCTACTGAGGTAAACTTACAGGAATGAGCTTGATATCAGCACATTTGCAAGGTCTTCCTGGGCTTTTTTCGTTATTTTCTTTAGACAACGTCAATGATTTTTATAGCTTCAGAACTGCTGCCTGCCAGGCTGCTGCTGGCAGGACCTACCGAAGCCTGAAGGTCTCTGGCGTAAGTGACACTCTTGCTCCCTGGCAGTGGATGACAGTCGAGCGGCTGTGGCGCTACAGCACGTCTCTGCAAAAAAACTCCAAAATGTGTGGATCTTACTGCAGCAAGATGCTGTTTTTCCACCACAGTTCATGCTAACGCATTTGGGCCCAATGTTTATCCTTGGCCCCCGCTGACAAACCAGAAATGTTGCTGCAGACTCTTTCTTTCTTCATCTTATTTAGACCTAATTTTCAAATGTTAATTACGGGGTCCCTTTAAGGTTATGTATAACTGCATTTGGTATCTGGCTGGTTTCGTTTAGGGATCCCACATTCTCTGCAAAACCAGGGCTTTGGAACAACTTCTAACTGATCTTCTTCTTCATTTAAGATCAGACTGTTCATAACAGAAAAAGAGATCCCACTTTTTATGTTCTAGATGAAGAGAATTATTAATAGATGCAAAAAGTTTCTGTTTAAGTAAGGTAAATAATACATTGTAATGTACAACTAAGTAGCTATGTTTAGGGCTCCTCTGAGGCTGATTCTAGAAAATGGCCACCGCTAAATGCACATTACCTACCCAGATGGTCCTTTATGTGACGAAACACAGCAAATCATTTTTGTATATTGTTTTATAATGCCTTAACATTCTTCCTCCCCCCCTTTTTTTTTTTTTGTTTTTGCTTTTTCCATGGGAGTTCTATCAAGTCTCTTCTATATCAGTTTCTGTTATTTCACATTCTTTCATCTACTAAGGCACAGTAAAAAATGTCAATATTTATTTCTTTTTGATGAGGTCTCACCCTTCACTTTCTGATTTTCCTTCCTGGAAATTATAATCCTAGAATTATAAGGTTTTATCTGCAGGGACCCTCTGGATGGCATCTTGTTCAACGTCCTGGTCAAAGCAGACACATCTGAAAAGCTAACTTAAAGTTAATAATTTTAAATTATAAAATATATAAAATTAATAATGTTAGTAATTTTTGCCACATACTTCCCAGAATATTTGAACAAATAAACCACTGGACTAACAGGGACATTATCCATATTTGAAAGGAAGAGATAATACAACCTCAATAGCTTGCTGAAATTTTAAGCTAGGTTCACCTGTACAGAAAGAAATTCAATTTTGCCTATTTCTTTAAAAAGATTCTAGTGGGTTTATAGTTTTATTGTCTCTTACTCCAATAGAGTACCTAAATATTAAAATAAGAAGAGGTATTTGTTTGTGAAAGAAAATAGGAAAGCATATGCAGTATAATACAGATGGAAGGGTTAAAATGTTGGAGTTTTTTAAGTGGGGACGATCTTACACATAGGAAGCATTGTAAAAAAATAGGTCTTGGTACAAATCTTTAAAGAAAAAAAACCCTCTTTTTTTTACCTCTGCAGTATCAACTAACTATTTAGCATGAAAATATCCAGAAAATATCCTTACTGTTCATAGCAAATTGTGTTCCTTTATATTACCAGGTGTTCTTAACTCTGAAGTGGATTGGCCCTGTAAGTTACCTGAATGAGTGTCCCATTTCATTTGATCTAATTACTGCTTCCCATACTATGATAGCCCTTAAAGTTCTCTGGAAGAATGTCACAATATTAACCTAGACTAATGGAGCTTCCAAAATTAGAAGTCCATTAGAGGAGAGGTTAAAAAAACAAACCACCACACAGCACAACTTTGTCACAGTATTTTTCAGTCCATGTGTAAGGAACTTGCTAGTCACAACTTGTCCTCAACTTTGTATGTTCTCACCTGTCGGGGAAAAAACATCTGTATCAACTCCAAGAAGAAAATATTTCAGAGTTTCTTCGGAAATATTTCAGAAATATTGAGAAAAACACATCAGATGCTTGATGAGTTGCTAGGAGTTAAAATACATATTATCCCTTGATATTAACATGTCCATCATCAGTTAAGATTTTAGGGGCACAAAATACTTGGAAGGGCTTCGTAATATTGAAAATAACACAACAAACAAAATTTTATCTATCTGTATCTTTTTGTAGGGCTGACAAAATTAGTAAGATGAAAGTCAAAGCTGGCATTTCAATAGTTGTTAATAGGATGAATTGGAGATGTTATAATCCACAATGTCCAAAAAGTTCCAGTATGGTAAAAGAATGAGTTCAGGAAGAGCCAGTTACAAACTGTATTCCCCAAATAATAAAGAATCCATTCTGAAGAGGTTCTCATTAGCTTCTTACAACACTTTAAAATGATTACTGGTTGGGGTTTTTTTGTTGTTTTTTTTTTTTCCCCCCAAAGAAAGTCATTATGGTTCATATCTTCTCTGTAGGGAGAACTCTATTTCAATCCCCTTTTAGTATAGTTTTACATTACAAAATAAGATAATAATAATGAAAACAGACACTATTATTGGTTTTACTGGGTGAAAAGGCTGACTAATTTACAAAGCAATTTATTCATTCTCTTGTACCTTTCCATTTGACATTATTGCTTTCAGATTATTTCCTTTTCATTGAACAGGTTTTTTAAAAAAATTATTATTCTCTGGTACATTTTCTGTTGGTTGAAATGTCTCTTTTCCCTTTCTGTGGACTGATAGAAATCCATAAACTGACACTTTTAAAAGAACTTTCAGCTTTTTAAGCAACTATATTACATTTTTATGTTGCCTTCTGTCCAAGGTTTCTAACTGTGATTATCATCTAAAGTAAAATAACTTACTTCTTATGCACTTCTTAAATGGCCCAATTCAAATATCGTAGAGGATGTTAATGTGCAGATTTTTAAATGAGACCAATCAGTGAGTGGGCTCAGAAGGAGCACAGCAGTTAAAAAAGGGAGAAACCTGTTTCCTGTGTATCACTTCTAACATTAAAAAAAAAACAAACCAAAAAAAACCCTCCTTGTAGAAATGGCACTGTCCTAAAATGTCTGATCTTAGCCCAAGCTTTAACGTTTTTCAAGTCCCACATGAATAAAACAATACTGAAAAGAATTTCAGTTCCATTTTTTAAAAACAGGTAACCAGATTGCATTATGTATCTGAGGAACATTTAATAGATAAGAGATTGAAAATTAATATAGATCTTATTGATGCAGAGAAAGTGCCATGTCAGCTGAAAATAACCTGTTATTATTGCGTGCCAGGAGTAACTAATTGATTCTGTATACTCATTTATCCAATAAATTATGTATTCACCCTGGTATTAATCCAAGTTTACTCCTAAACCCAAGAATGCTGAATTACAATTTTATAGTAAAAAATTTCTGTGCTATATGCATTTTCTGTGTTGGAAGCTGTCAAGGTGCTCTGGGAGGATGGGAAATGCAGTGGAATATCCCCATGCCACGGATCAAAACAGCACAGTCCTGCAAATTCTTGAAGGAGAAACCCATTTTATTCCTGCACTGTGAGCTGGACCACTGGGGATGACAGATAAAACCCTCTAAATGATTACTTTCATTTGACAGCTCTTTTATTTGTATACTCAAAAGACTCTAGGTGTGGACCAAGGCCCAACTGCAGGAGCAGCTGTTCATCAGAAATTTCAACCAGAAATATACTGTTATTTCTCCTAGTCAGCTTGCCGTATAGGTGGAAGATGAGATACAATAAAAAGAATGCACATGGGGCAATAGTAAGAGGCAGTGAACTCAACATGTCAGTTAAATAACTAATGTGTTATTTTTCACTATACATCAAGAACAAGCAGGCATGATAAGGTAGTGTGATGGATGGCAACAAGGTGCTTTTTCCCCCCACGTGGGAGGTACAGCCTGGGAGGTGCATGAAAATATCATAAAAACTTAAGAATTGAAAAACTGAAAATTATATCATTCTTCAGTGAAAGGCAATAGATATCTAATTAGAGGAGGACAGACCACTCGGGGCCTTGAACAGGAACACATATTTCTCGCACTCAAAGTGAGCAGGTTTTTCAACAAATTCTCACTAAATATGAGCAGCCCAAAACTTTATTTATAAAAGACAAAGGAAAAGGATGTTGCAAAAAATCAAGATGGCCTGGACAGTTTTAGCTGGATGTATGGATAAAATATTACCTGGAAGGTATCTGCAGCATTTATAAGCGATATGCATGTGAGGACCTACACTCACAGGAAAATGCCAAATGGTCTCCAGTCCTGACTGACAAGTAATGACTGAGGGAGGCAGTAATAAGGTAAGATTTAGGTGGCAAAATTAAGATCACTGACATAACAGTTGTGAATTTGAGTTGATGCCACAGTGACAAGATGGGAGTGGCAGATGTGTGATTCACGCTCCTAGAGGCAATAGTTGAGATGAGCAACAGATGAGAAATAAATTTTACAGTGACAAAAAGATCCAGGACAGAGCCACGTGAGACCCCAGAAAACAGCTAGAAGGGGAATTGCTATAATGCATGCTGAAGGAATGATTACAAATAGATCCAGGAGGAAAAGCTGCAGAAGGCCAGGGGACTGAAGATAAAGTCATTACAGGCTGAAGAGTTCTTAATATGCCAGGCATTTCCATGAAAGCAGTCACTGAAGGCTTTAATAAAAGAAGTTTCAAAAAACTACAAGACATGGATGCTGGATTAGCAACAGTCTATGACTGAATGAGAATAGAGAAACTCTTATACAAGCTTAGAGATGATATCTATGGTATAACCACGACACTTATTTTTCTCAGTTCTTCAGATGAGGTGTATTGGGAGGGGAAAAGGAAACTAGGAGCAGGAAGAGGTTAAGGAAACTCAGAAAGAAAACAAGAAAAGTAAAAATGAGAAATCAGTAGCTAATACGGGATGATCATGTTGTGCTGAAAGGAGAAAAAGAAATTAGGTAAGAGAGTTTCTTATACACATCATAAGAGGGCCTAATCAGGGAATACAGGGAACCTCAAAGGACAAGAACAGCCAGGTTATATTTCTCATTATTCTCCGGGAAGAAATCAAGATCCTCTGCAGAG
This sequence comes from Chionis minor, assembly GCA_013398295.1. Classification (NCBI taxonomy): domain Eukaryota; kingdom Metazoa; phylum Chordata; class Aves; order Charadriiformes; family Chionidae; genus Chionis; species Chionis minor. The sequence continues at coordinate 1,775,486 of VZSF01008499.1, read as the reverse complement.
AGAGAAACAGAGAGAAGAGGGATTTTTGAACATTAAACAGTAAACTGGATTATAAAGATGAACTCAACTAATGTGGAGAAGTTCAGCTGGGAATCTGGCAAGCCTGGAGCCTGCATTGACAGAAATGAACCAGCAGAAATCAGCATGAGGAGAGATTTTCCAGAGATGTTTTGCTTCCTGAGCTGGGAAACCCCTAAATCCAGAGATGCCAACCGAAAAACCAAGAAAGGCAAAAAGATGAAGAAAAGTAAACTCGAGGAAATTCACAGCCTTTGTGAAAGCAGGAAAGACAGAGACTTTCTGAGGAGCCATCAATACAGATGATGGATGCCTGGTGCAAGGGAGGGCCCTTGGGGAGATGGCAAAAGAGAACAATGGACAACTGGAAGTGGAGACCTGCAGTGGTACCACCTCCCTTTCCCTTGCCCAACTACAGCAACCTCATAACAAGCCTGGTTATTTTGCCCATTTTCAAATTAATAAGATTAGAATAAAACCCCACGATTACAAGCCAAATGGCCTATTATCTTCTCTAATATCCTTTTTATAGATGTACAGTTTCACAATAAATGACTGCAGTTAGCCTGAGGTATTTAATGTTGTAGCATTCGTGTGCTTTTCCTCTATGCACAAAGGTAGTTTTCATTCTTTTCTTTCCCTTGTTTGGGGTATTGTCTAAACATATTGCTAATAGTACTATCATCCAGTTTCCTCCTTCAGACATACATATGTAGGCGCACTGGATGCACTGCCAGACCCTTGGCCACATACAATTCTGCTTAACGCTGTTGCTGGGAGAAGAATGGCTGAGAGGGAGGGAAGGAAATGCTGCTAACTAACCAGTCACACCCTCTTCAGTCTCTCATCCCAAGAGGGTCAGATACACTCTGCTCCACACTGCCGACTCTCAACTGTATAGACCTTTTGTGGCACTGAGTCTGGTTAACATTATTTTGACATTAGTTTTATAAGACACCGTGCTTTATCACGCTTATTTCAATTTTATGCTTTCTCTTAATTTCATGGCTCTTTATTAGTAAATCCTGTGATAAAGTGATTTAGAATACATATAAGTGCGCATGCACATGGAAAAAATCCATGAAAATTTGTCTTGATAAATTAGATAAACCCTTCTGTTTGTTTCTCTTGAAGTTAGCTACCACACTCCTGAAAAGCTGTGGGTAATTTTATAATTTTATAGATAAGACCTTGGCAGAGTTTTATAGCTGTTTCTCAATCTCATCTTCTCCCAAGGACTTTGATACTGAAGGGTGGCAGTGTCACTTATGCATCTATCCTCTCCCCAGAAGAACTATTTCCTCTTATTGCACGTACGTGTGTGTGTGTGTGTGTACACCCTCCATCTCAGACACTGGCCACTTTAGATTTACTTTAAATAAGGGTGTTTTCATCTGAGATATTATTTCCTTGAAATTCAGACTTTGCAGTTTAGCCCTGATGAGATGAGAACTGAAATACTTTTTTAGTACCCATTATAGACTTGTGTGGATTTAGAAGAAGAGTGGCCACATAATAAGTACTATAGGGACCTTCTTAAATGCGCTGAATCCCCCTGTAAAGTATCAAATTCCCTCTGCTATATGTTATGGCTACCTTATTTCACCTATGCCAGAACACAGTACAAGTGAAATAAAATTATCAAAGTCCTGACATCTTAGTATCCATCAATGTATCTTTGTGGTGTTCATGTGAGACTGAGGTCTATAGTCAGACTGATTAAGAAAATTTGAGGCCTTATCTTCTTCTCCTTAGTAACCTTTCTAAAAATGGGGAAAAAGAGTAACAACCCTCAGAATGAATAGATCATTTAAATTGCTATGCTGTGGAAATGCCAAATGCCCAACCGCAGATAGGAAGTTTATGCAGTGTTGGAAATTTTCATCCAGGCACAATGAATAATGGCAGGCAGAGATTTTTTGAAAAACCATCTTTCCCTGGCAATTTGCCCTGTACCCAACCAACACCAGTCGCTTCATCCCCCTATACAAGAAATGAAATACTCTGGAACTCTTCCTGTGGCTATGTTGGAGTTCTTTATGGGCTAAGACCTCCGATATCAGTTATATATTTGTAGTGTTTGTTTATAGGGCATTTTATAAAGTCATAAAAGAGAATGTGGCAGGGTTGCCAAATTTTACTCAGATAGTTAATGCGCTGTAGTGTGATTCATAACTCACTTCTAGAACAGGCTTAATATGAGAGAAAAAAATCCCTGTAGCTTAGTAGAAAGTTTCCTAAGATTAGAGTTTTATGAGACTAGAAATTCAAATTGCACATTTCCTAACCACTATTTAAATTTCCAAGCCATTTATCACATATGTTATTTAGAAAGTCCACAAGACATAATTTAAAATAGTTATAAAGAGCAATTCTCTTATTTTTCATTAAGTTCCATGTAATTCTTTAATCTTTCCTCCAAAAATCTACTCCACCAGACAGGAGCAGTATTTCCTGGAGACAAGAAACGTCACGCTTTCAAGAAACAAGAGTTGGGATTTTATCATTGAAATCAAACGCCTGCTAGTGGTGTAGCACTGTGTTAGAGTGGGGATGACTTCACAACTGGTATCATTCTGGTGCTCAATGGCGTGAAAAAAATGCCCAAGCCTGAAGTGCAAGGGCTGTTAATTGATTTTCTGCGCTTTTAAGAAGCACCTCTCAAAGAAAATGGCCTGCCACTTGCAGGAATAGATTTCCTTTATAGTTACCCCCCATCCTTTTGTAACTAAATCCATAAAGAGTGAGCTACAATGAATTAATTTTCACGATCCTCTAAATGTGGTAGTTGGATATGCAAAATACATGGAGGCTCAGTATTACAAATCCTACATATCAGGTTTTCAAGCACTTCTCTGTCCAACACACGAGGAGGGTTGGATACAGAACAGCATCACCAGGTTGGTGTGTCTTTGCGACTGTAACACAGTGAGACTCCATTTGCCGCTGAGGTCCAATTACAACTTATGAACCATACTGAAAACCTTGAAAGATAAGAGAAGATAAAACACATCCTCTCAAGGATTACAATTATGAAGAGGATTTTGATTAAACTAGCTAGTATCGTGTGCTGCACAGTGCTGTGGGAACAGCAGTTTCACCTAATTCTCCTTTAAAACAAATAAAGTGTACATCAATGACTTTGCAGATGAAGCAGGAAATGAACTCTAAGACTGATTTTTGAGACAGTAGTAACCTACATTTGCATTTAAGACATAGGATATAATCCTCCACCACCACCGCCTTCCTCCCCACACTCTTTGTCTTCATCTTAGTGATAAAAGTGCTGAATCCTGGCATCAGCCAGCACTAAAGCAATAAGTCAGAGTGTCTTGGTCAGTCCTACACAGTTACAGGTAACAGCTAACCACAGAAAAACCCCAGAAAATCCCAAGCTTTTGAAACTTATCTGTGATTATGGATCTGTGAGTACAAAGATACTGGCATATGAAAAGGCAGGAGCTGTCATTTCATCATAGAATCACAGAAGCATAGAATGGTTTAGGTTGGAAGAGACCTTAAATATCATCTACATCCACTCCCCCTGCCATGGACAGGGACACCTCCCACTAGACCAAGTTGCTCAAAGCCCCATCCAACCTGGCCTTCAACACTTCCAGGGATGGGGCATCCACAACCTGTCTGGGCAGCCTGTTCTAGTGTCTCACTGCCCTCACAGTACAGAATTTCTTCCCAGTATCTAATCTAAATATATCCTCTTTTAGTTTAAAACCATTACCCCTTGTCCTATTACTACATTGCCTAATAGAGGGTCCCTCTCCATCTTTCCTATAGGCCCCTTTTAACTACTGGAAGGCTGCTATAAAGTGTCCCGGGAGCCTTCTCTTCTCCAGGCTGAACAACCCCAACTCTCTCAGCCTGTCTTCGCAGGAGAAGGGCTCCAGCCCTCTGACCATCTTTGTGGCTCTCCTCTGGACCCGCTCCAAGAGCTCTACGTCCTTCACATGTTGAGGACTCCAGAACTAGATGCAGTATTCCAGGTGGGGTCCCACGAGAGCAGAGGGGCAGAATCCCCTCCCTCGACCTGCTGGCCACACTTCTTTTGATGCAGCCCAGGATATGGTTGGCCTTCTGGGCTGTGAGCACTTCTTGCTGGCTCATGTTGAGCATTTCATTCACCAGTACCCCCAAGTCCCTCTCCTCATGGCTACTCTCGATCCTTTTCCGCCCCCACCCCCCGCCTGTATTTGTGCTTGGGATTGCCCCAACCCAGGTGCAGGACCTTGCACTTGGTCTTGCAGAACTTCATGAGGTTCGCACAGACCCACCTCTCAATTTGGCATAGAGTGGCCCAGGATAAGGCTTTGAACATTGCATATATTCTTTTCATTCACCTGCAGGTGACAAGCTAATGAGTCAATACTGCTGCCGGGACTTCCAGCTAGTCAAAGCACAAAAATCTTCCTGTTTAGTATCTCTGAGTGTGTTTCTCATCTGCAAAGCCACCAGGGGCTTTGTTCCAATTAGAGGCAGATTCAGCAGTGGCACTGAAAGGCATAGGTAAGGGCTGGACATACAGTTTTTCTTACCAAGAAGTGTATGCACTTCTTACTGTGCTCCTCACCTGTGAAAGACACATAGTACAGATACAAGGAAGATGGTAGTTAAGAGGAATGGGTTTCTGTGAATGCCAGGATGAGGACCTTTTTGAATTGTTATCGTGCGCGTAAATAATTGAGCAATCTATGCTTTCCTTCTTAATGGGTAAGAAGCCACACTGAGTACAACTGCATTTACCACTAACCAGTTGCAGGTGTTCAGCATATCAGAAAGTCTGGCTCTAGGAGGTGAGCATGGCAATTTGAATTTCAGAGTTAACACCAGCAATTTATGGGCTAATTTATACATGAGGTGGTAGGGAAAAGAAATCTCAGTTGTCCTTAGATACTTCACGAGAAATCTGTGCTGAGCTGGTGCTGTTGAAGAAAGCTTTCACAACTGATGGAGCAATGTAGAAGTCTGGTTTTCATTTTGTTTACAAATGCTGTAAATCAGAGGAAATTTATTTCAAGAAGGACTTATATGGTTGTGCCATTGGCATATGGAAGATCCAGATCAAGTCCATCAATGACACCAGTGTGAAATTATCTGCCAGATTCATTTATCAATAATCTGCAAATTAGTATCCATGTCTTTGCACTGCAAAGAAATCAAACTAAATACAGAGGTTATTGTTTGGTTTCACTTTAAAAATAAATAGGGAGAAAAAATAAAACCAAGAAAGCTACTTAAATTCAGGTTATACAAAACATGCAAAGGCAATGAAAAGCTTAAGTGAGGTCTTGAATGGCACCAGTTGTTTTCTTCCACCTTCGTTACAGAAGAACAATCTCACGCAGAAGCAAAATGTATTTCATGTAGCCATATGGTCTTAAGGATAAGAAATACAATGCTCTAAAGACGTCTATGCAAAGACTCTGAAAAGCTTTTGGAAAACCAGGTGTAATTCTTACCAGAATGTCACTGGTGTTTGTTACTGAAAGAAGGGCTGTACACACTTCATCTTCTCTTATAAAATGATCTTAGAATAAAATAAATTACTTGCTCTGTCCATATTTTCTAAGTATTTCATCTGACATATTCAATTTTTAAATGCTTTAGGCATAGTACTGGCTCTGTGTATAGTGAGGAGTTTGAAGGCTCAAGCAGCTAACACCCAGATTTCTAATAATGGAAATTCAAGATTTTGAGTGATAGGAAAACTTTCTTTTATTAAAATATATTGTGTTCCCCTATATTTTCCTTGCTGTTATTCCTTGTCTTCAAGCACGAGCTGTTTCAAACAAAATATTTGATTATGATAACGATAATTTAATTTTAGACCCCACAGTTAAAAAAAAAAAAAGAGGAACTCAATACATTCATCTAATTCATATCACATAATACCCTCCCTTGAAGAACTGCTTTTATGTAGATTTCTGCCAACTTCACCATTGAAAAATCTACTTTCAAATTCCTGTCAGGTGCTTTCTGCTTGAAGGGCTCCAGTGTGTGGGTGGTTGTTTTTCTTGTATGTGCCACGATGAGTCTCCTCTTCAGAGAGCTGGGGGAGGAGGGAGGAGGGAGTGTTTTTCCTCTTTTCGTTTCACACCACATTTGTAATATGAGAGACAAAATGTCCTACCTCCTGAAAAAACCTGTCCTGGAAAATTTTAGTGTTACAGAACAAAAAGCTATCAATCTAGTTTATGTGCTGGTATTTAATACCATATACCTCACCTGCTATTAATGGCTTGGTAATTTAGATCATTGTCTAAAAATCTGTAATCTGGGCCTGTTTATGTGTTTCCTTCTTCTTGTTGAGCTGGAAGTATGTAATTTGTTCTTAACTGCCTGGAGATCAGAAGGCGATATTCTTTGACTTTGGCTTTAAATGTGATAGAAAAGACTCCACATTTTAAAGAACCTGTTGACAAACAGGAAGTTGATAAAACCAGATCACACATAATTTCCTAAATAATATATATCCTTGCCCATTTATTATTTTTATCTTAGCTTCACAACAGATTAAGTGTCCTGGTAACATGCTGTATAAATTCCACTTGGCAGAAGTATCTGTAGAAACGTAAAGGGCAGAAATCTTTATAAAGGGGTGTGCAAGGGAAGGTGAGGCACTGACAATTTTTTAAACATTTCCCTTGTGAGCTGAGGGACCAGCCAGCCCCACTTCAAGTTGGTGAGCTGTTCGCACACACAGACTCTGAGCGGGGAGTCGCGTGGTGTAACCCACCAACAACAAGGGTGCAACCACCCTCCTCTGCAGTTTCAGGAGTAGCCCTGGGCTCCCTTTGCGCTGAATAAGGTTTGGAGGTGTCTCCACCTGACACTTCTGTGCTGGTCCTTGCCAGGTCATTGTGTGTCATTTGATTTGTCGTCAGTCAGAGAGCCTAACACTTTTAATCTGTTTCATGCATAGTGTTTGCTACGAATTAGGTTTGTTGCATGATGTGGGGTATAAACTATAATAACATCCACTTAGAATGACATTTTCCTCTGCCTTTTATAGTATTAGAAAAAGCACTCGTGTCACACTAAATGCATAACATTACTGTTCCCAACATTGTTTTAACACTATCTTAATGAATGCTTTCCCGCATGTCTTTCCTATCATGGTGACATCTTATGTTTCAAGCTAACGAGTTAATGGTGTAGAAGAAAAACGAATCTCAAAAATGTCAAATGAAAGAAGGCAAAAATCACGTACTTTGTCAGTTTTCCTAGCTCACAAACCAAAGCCATCCCAAGTTAGCTGTGCTCCCACCTTTACCTCTGCTGACTCTGAAGAGTGGGTACTTGCTCGTCAAAAGATGCTGTTGAGAACTGCCTGGGTGTGAAGAGCTGTCAGCACAGCAGAGGGTAACTGCACGATCCCCGTCTGCTCATAATGGCTTGGAGGTGGATTTTGGGTCATCAGTTTTACAAACATGGAGGCTTTGAACATCACCATAGGTAACTGACTGCTGCTATCAAAGAAAAGTAGTCTATGTAGGTCAGCTTATCTGTGTCTTCTTCCCACTAAATTTCACCCCACTGCTCTGTTTGTTGGTCTGGCTGGCTCCTTCTCCAGCCACCTCCTGCTGGAGACTGCCTGCAGCACCTTCCATCTTCTTCTGTCCCACAGTCTAAGCTGCCCTCCTGGTTTTACCAAGCTGCATGTACTCTGAGCCAGGTGTTACTTATTTATGTTTTACTGTGCAATTTGCTATGTCTTTGTGGCATGCTTCTGAATGCCTAGTCTGCTCAAGAAAATAATGAGAAACAGTCCTTCCTTATGGTCTCTTTTCCCTAATCAGCACTGAAAAGATGTTGAAAATCTCATAGGTTAGTTACAAGAAGCTGGGGCAGCAACATGTGTGCTTTCTTATAGTTAGCTGGAGGGTTGGAGACAGTCTCCTCTTAATTAAGGAACATAAACTCTGCTACCTTAATTACAGCAAGAAGTAAACTATACAAACAGAAGCACCTTCATACTGATACAGCTATGTCTACTTGAGGGACTGCATTAATATCATTAGACAAAGAAAAAAGACAATCACACCCTCTGACAAAATATGCTGGTTCGTAATCCTTCTGTAAACGGAGCCTCAGGCTCATTCTTCCTAAACAGCTGCCTCTGGCTCTCTTTGTGCCTCTGCTTGAAGCAAATCGCAGCTTCTCAGTGCAAGGACAGGGCTCCCCTAGGTAACACCCGAGATGGTGAGCAAGGGAGCTGTGGATGTGCATGCCTAAGTGGGCTGAGAACGGTGATCGCCAGGCTGAGCTAAGAGAAAAACCAGGACACTTGTTCTTTTGAGCAGCTTAGAGCTTTGCTGCTCTCTGGTACTTGAGAAGGGGACTGATAACATGGAAAGCAGGGAGCAGCGATTAAACAGATATTAGCAAGCCCATCTTGAAGTGAATCCAAGGAACTCACTGCGCCAAATGAAGTTTTTGGTTCTTCATCCTTCTGTACTAAGGCTGTGGTTAGAGACGTTGCAAGGGCTCAGCTTCAGCCAGGCAATGCTATCCTCCTTCAGTGGGAGCCACCAGGTGAGCACTCATCCTGCGCACACCCCTTTTGCTGCAGGACAGAAGGTGCCTGGCACGAACACAGCCAAACTCAGGTGTCATCTGCACTTGCTGCCAGCACAAGGTCCAGCAGGGCAACACTCCTCCCTGCTTAGAGGCTATGGCCATGGAGAAGAGATGGCTATGAGGGCTGTTTTCCCTGGAGTTAATGCCATCCAGGTGTGCTTGGGGGAAATCAAGTTCTTCCTTGTGCAGATGCTGTGAGGGGGTAGTAGCACCTCCTTGAGGTGTCGAGGGATGGTAATAGCTTTAGTGCTCTCCTGCACTAGAGTTTATCATAAAAGCAAGTGTCAGCCAACTAGTTTTGTGTCTTCTAAGATAGAGAGGAGAGCAGCATGGGATGGATGCAGCTGACCACCAAGGGGAGCTTGTCTCTTTTCTTGTTACGGGCTGTGCTGCCTGCAACAGCTTGAGGGGTGCACCAGTAACAACCTCTCATCAGGGTCAGCTCCCACCCAAATACTGCACTCCCTGGCAGCTGTGGGACAAGGACAAGAAGAGCCCTCTCCCTTTCTAATAGCATAGGGAGGACTTGACCAACTGCAGGTACTGCACTACTGTTCAGCACATCAAAGGATTACACCTGTGGGGTGCCTGAGGTCCCAAACCTGATTTCAGCTGATGTCTGCCTCTGTGTGTGTGGCACTGACACTCTGGGAAGGGCATTTCATTTATTCTTCCCAGCTAGAAAGGTGTCAGACAACCCCCTGCTAAGGATTTTGATGCCTACCTTGCTCTTCTCTCCCACTTTATTTTACCTGCTCTTACATTGTATTGCTATAATAGTATAATATTTTGCCTCAGTATATTTTGAGATTTGTCTGAAAAGTGGGTTATGGGGTCAATTGTATTTTATTAGTGTTTTCTTTGGCCACTCTCAATTGATAATACAATCTTTCCCTTGCAACATATTTATTCTCCCCCCTTCCTCTCTCATTTTCTGAGTAGCCTGTTCAGAGAAAATTAAGGAGAGCAGAAACAGGCTGTAATGGCAGGGAGTGAGCAATTTGACTCATGGTTCAGCGAACAAGCATCCAGTCTGATGCTGAAGATGTTGGGTTGTCCTCAGTCCTTCCTCCTTGTCTTCCTCAGAAAACAACTAACTGTGTCCTGTAAACATGACCGTACATGAACACTCACATAAAATCAGCTGAGAACAAGACCTGAAGGTCCTCCCGTTTGTAGATGAGTAGTGCCCGCCCTATAACTCCTCTGGAAAGCTGTTTCCCCAGGCTCTGCACCCTCCTCTCTGGTTTTGTCACCCAGCTGGGGTACTCTCATGCACCTCCACAGAGTATAATCTCGAAGTAGACTTCTCCATCATTACTGTTTTGGGGTTAACGATAAGAAGACTAGTTAGTAACCCCCTAGGCACTGTCCTTTATAAAACCAAGCCTGCACATTGCAAAGCGTATTCTAGTCAGGGCTTTTTTTCTGTAGAAGAATTAATTTTGTCTCACTGGGAAGAAATCAAAATGGCAGTTCTTCATGCAGCATGACTATCAAGGCAAAAAGAGGACAGTGACAGCATAATCTGGCACACAGAAAAATGTATGGAAGTGGGCTCTTTGGGGTTTGTCAAACTGAATTTTAGAAAGTTTAATTTACTTTGTTATTGCTGTTCAGGAGGATCTAAGATGATATTCATTATAAGGCAAAGGTTCACACTGAGACATAATGTAGAGCAATAAATGTACTACTCACTAGATCTATTTGAACCTTTTTAAATGTGGAAGCTTCTTTAAAATATATACTCCCTATTGCGATGAAGTCATCTCTTCCAGTAAATTACTCGCATTACTGGTTTTGAGCATACACTCACCGTGAGTCTCCAAAGAGATATTTATTTGAATATGCGATTTTCTAACTAAGTGCTCTTCCAACTATCTGTAAATATGCTTCACACATTTAATATTTATTTCAGCAAAACCTATCTTCTATATTTCAAAGCAATTCAGAGATATTGTATATAGCTATACTTCTTCTTTTAAAGGAATATTTCACCTGATGCTTCAAATATTAAGCATTATGCTAATAAATAGATAGCCATCAAAATGAAACTTGTTATGGGGATGGGGCAGGTCAGCTTAAGTCTTCCAACTACAGTAATCTTTTTCCTCCTCTGAAAGCTCTAGAGGTGACCACCATCCGACATAGGAGACACACTGGTGGACATTAGATGTGATTAGAGATGGCAGTTTTTATATTATTGTGTAAGAGAACTGTGGCATCAGTCAGAGGTTTATAGTTCCTCAGTTCGATCCTTGCTTGGAAAGCATAAATAGAAAAGAAACCTCCTATAAGTCTTGTTAGACTCCTGCAGCAAGGGGGTGTCACCCAGGTGAGATGAGTTATATATAACTGCACATTTGCTTCATCTCTCCAGCTTTCCTAACTTGTGACAGAGTAGAGCCAGATGTGGATTTTCACTGTCAGTTGCCCATCTGTAGCTGTTCTCCTCTGTGAAGGGATAAAGAACAGGAGAATCAGCAGTCACTGTATTTTACAAAGTTCAGGTGGAGTCAAACAAATTCCCTTGTTCTTGGAATTTTCCCACCCTTACAAGGAAGCAGACATAGCATAGTCAGATCTTCAGATCTGCTCTCTTGCCTTGAATGTAAGCAGAGTTTATGTAAACTAGATTTACTTTGTGTATTTGTGTGTATATGTATTGCTCTACACACATACATACATGCACATATACAAATATATAAATATATGTACATATATTTGTGTGTGTATATATACATATCTTCTCCTGAATTCCTCTTCCCCTGCAGTGCAACAAACAATAGAACAGGGGATCTGCTAAATCCCTGCAACAGGTACAGCATCTGCTCAAGGTGCTTCTGGCTGAGGCAATGTGAAGTGTTTACTCACCTCTGCAAGTAGCATTTACTTTCTCTTACCCATCATAGCATGTGTGTCTTAAATACTCCTGGTCTGAAATGAGTGGCTAAGTTCAGATACCATGTTTCAAATTAAAAAACAATTATGATTGTATTTCCCCCTGGAATACAGAGAAAACACACCCTGATAGAAAACATGTTTCAAGATACAAATTACATGCAGATGACCTGGACTTGCATTCAATACTTGAATACAGGTATTCCTGTTGAAGGTCCAATTTAACTGTATCTTTGTTATTTCAGTTCTGAGTTATTTGCCATGATGATCCTTAACTAAACCAGTGCTCTGGATATCTGCCATTTTCCAACAGATTCCCCTTTTTACAGTAACAGATCTCTGAAATAAAGTTTATCAACCAGCCATTTAGATTAAAAGCAAATTGACCAAATGTTCCTGTTTGCCCAGACCACGTTACTTGTTTATACTTGTAGCTACAATAAACAATTCTGCCTCTTAGTGTACATAAATGTAAACATATAAACCATGTATCACATCTCGGGATGTGAAATTCTAAAAGTATTATAAGAACACTGAAACAGGAAAATAGGTTGTTACCCAGGAATCACAGGATGTTGTATTCTTGCAGTGTGCATGTGTTGATTAAGTGCCTAATATTTAAGGCTAACAGAGTAGTTACAAATTTGCTTAACAAAAAGATTATCTGCAGTATATTTAGTTCTACAACTAATGAGAGTTACAGTTATAAATCAGTGCTCTTTAACTGCTGCCTTATTTCTTATAGGTCTCAGACATCCTTTCCCTGGATGATCTCAAAACACATTAAAAAAGCTGGTGTATTCTAATTAGTTATGATTGACCGCTGGAATATATTTCAATTTTGGTAGAGTGTCTCAAGTCAAACAAGTCAGAGGACAAGATCAAATAAATTTACATTAGTTAGAATATAGACCAAGTTGTATTTAAAAGCTCTTCTACACAGCAATAGAGTGAACATTGCATTATCTGGAACCTCATGCTGAATCTAGGCAGATTTCCTGAGACATTATCTTAATGCTCACACAAATGTAATTACTACTAAATCAGTATTTTGTATTCAAGCCTAATTACAGTACATGAATTAGAATGCTACTGAAGAGATGTGCAGTTGGCCGGTTAGTAGACTTTATTCAGCTGATATTAAAAGTGACAAAGGATCTCAGCTTTGGCTGCCCCGATGTGAGTAGGCAATGTTAGAATCACCCTTGCTTGTTTTGATAATTGTCACATGTACAGTATGGCTACAAGGAGCTGCCATAGTAAATTCTCAAGCAAAACATTACCCCTCTTTTTCCGTGGACATTCACATTTCTGAAAGGTACAGTTTTCTTCATAATATTGCAGAGGAGGATTTAGAGCAGAACTTTTAATAAGGGCTGAGATGACATCAGTTGCAAACAAATGAACTATTGTGTTTTAAGGACTTTTTGCTTTCACATGTTCCCTATTCTGAGTTATTTCTTCCTAGCAGAAGTCATCATAAAGTCCCAATTCTGGGATCTCAAATCTGAGCTATCAAAGAGGGAAATGCAAATTGGAAAGGGCAGGTAGGACTCATCTAACTTTCCAGTAGTTTGTCATCATAAGAACTCCAAGATCAGAGCTGCACAGAAGAATGCCTTAAAAATCACACTCAAATTATCCTCCCTTACAGTTTCAGACATCACAGTCAGCAGACATGTCATAGAATCATAGAATCATAGAATGACAGAATAGTTTGGGTTGGAAGGGACCTTAAAAAGCCACATAGTCCAACCCCCCTGCAATGAGAAGGGACATCTTCAACTAGATCAGGTTGCTCAGACCCCTGTCCTGGAATGTTTCCAGGGATGGGGCATCTACCACCTCTATGGGTAATCTGAGCCAGTGTTTCCCCACCCTTAATTTTCTTCCTTATATCTAGCCTAAATCTACCCTCTTTTAGTTTAAAGCCCTTGACCTATCGCAACAGGCCCTGCTAAATAGTTTGAGCCATCTTTCTTGCAGGCCCTCTTTAAGTACTGGAAGGCTGCTATAAGGTCTCCCCGGAGACTTCTCTTCTCCAAGCTGAACAAACCCAACTCTCTCAGGCTGTCTTCACAGGAGAGGCTTTCCAGACCTCTGATAATTTTTGTGACCCTCCTCTGGACCTCCTCCAACAGGTCTATGTCCTTCATATGCTGGGGACCCCAGAGCTGGATGCAGTACTCCATGTGGTGTCTCACCAGAGTGGAGTAGAGGTCAAGAGCAAGCAAACAAAAGTTCATTTTCCCTTGAGATCTGTGAGCCTTCTGGACTGAGAGATACCTTTCCAGTATAAGTATAGAGGATGGTTACTTTCTGCCTTCAGACTCCAAGATCAGTGCCAAATCTAACTTCTCTTTAAAAATGTGTTTTATGAGCTACTCCGGGAAATGTGGTTGGAAAGCATTTTTATCTCAACAAGCACTGCATTTCCTCTGTGTTTTTTTCCCCCCTCCCTTACTCCAGCAATGGTAAATTCATTCCTGTTTGGTTGGCTGGGTAAATGCTTTCACATTAGAACTGTTTTTCCTGTCTCTCACTCTTGACTGATTCATAGTCACCTATGGAAGCAACTTGAAATTCACATTAGTTTGCTAAATGTCAGCAATCTGAAGAATTCTCAGGTCTGTTTCTATGTTCTTCTGACTTGATTATGAATCACCAACAAAATGAAATATATGCACTAGGCCTACTTTTTGCCTACACATTCAACATAATTTTATGCCTCTCGCTAAACATGTTCTTAGGACAGAGACTATTATTAAATCTGAAATAACCAGCTCATTGCTCTAGAAAAGCTTGTGCATCCTCTTGTACAGTACTGTGGGATTTCAGGTCTTTTTTCACCTCATTCTTTAGCAGCACTACTTTACAATTTTTCTTACATATACTTTTAGAGACAAACACATATTCTGAATTCTATTGGTTTGCTTAAAATCTAGTACAGCCTGCACCATAAAGCAAAACAAAGATCCTTAGAGTCATTACGTAAACAAACATCATTGTTAAAATCTATTCAGTGCACATCCAGAGAAGCCTGAAGCACCGTTTCTTCAAAGAAACACCAATTCTGTTCATTCTGCAGTGAATACCAGAACACATTGGCAGCGAGAGCCTCTGGGTCCACGATGTAAAGCTTTCAAAATCATGTCTTTCTTGGCAATAGTATAATGAGACATCTAAGCTTCTCTTTGCCAGCTTAGTATTTTTGGCTGGAACAACCATATTTAGCATAAAATACCAGTAATCAAGGTCGAGCAGCTTTGGTTTTTACACATTTTCCCTCTTTTTCTATTAAAAAAAATCAGAAAGTAAAGATCAGAGACCTTAAAAATGTCTTCAATGCCAGCTCAGATGACTTGGAACAGGATATTCTATTTAAGAAAATTTTCTTCAGACTTCTTTGCTATTCTGCAAGTTTTATACTTCAGCACATCAAATGCATTCTCTTTGGAGAGAATAAAAACAAAACAGATTGTGACTTCCTATCAAGGTTATCCTCACAGACATCACTACAAAGGCAGAGGTTACTCATACCTCATTTGTAACTTATCCAACCAACTCAAGGTAATTTTAAGGAATTTATCAAGAAAATCTCTCAGCTAGATCTGTGAAAGAAGTCTGTATGTAAGATTTAAATCCTCACCAGTTTTCAGCACCCAGCTACCACCCATTCTTAGGAGCTGCTCAGGTTCTCTAAGCATCTTTCCCTGGGAACTTCAACATTTGGCTTTGGACATATCACACAGCATGTAAATCTGAATTAATCTGAACTTTAAAAAGTCCAGCTTGAGACTCAGCCTGCAATTGTGCTTTTGGAGGTGTTTACATCTTCTCAGCGTGAGCCTGAGTATCCTTCTCAGATTATCATCATTCAGCCACTTAAGAATGACAGGCAATGCCAGCATAGTTTCCTCTCATGTGGACAGTGGGAGACCCAAGCTACATTCCTCTCTCTCCTGGGGGACCACTTTATTAGATTATGCCTCCGGCACAACTCTAGCACTTTGGTATATACCTGTGCCATCTTGGTAGCCTGTGTTAGGAATCAAGGCCTGATCCATGTGTAAACTCTTCAAGGCCACCACCTTTCAGAGCATCCTATACTTCCTGCCAGGAATGCACTGTGGATCAAAGCTACCTTTTGAACAACGCCTGTCTTCTCAGATGGAGCTCTCTGGCTTGTCGCAGACAGAAATCAGAAACAAACAAATGTGTACCTGGTTGGGCAATGAGAGGATTGGAGCCCCAGAGCAAAAGAGAGAATAATCCAAATTGACAGGATATTTGCCCCTAATGCAGCTGCTCCAGTTCCTGTGCAGTACTTAACTCTCTGTGGACAAACCCAACCGAGGAAAAGCTGAAGCCAGAGTCTTCAAGATGCCAACGTGAGAGAGGCAAACTTGGGTTTCAGTTCTTCTTGACTACACGGGAATTTTCTGTTCTGGCCTTAGAGGCACCGGAACAGGAGTGGGTCTATCGTCTCTTCAGTATAAGTGACCAATCCTCCGGTACCAATCCTATCCAGCGACTGTTTAGCTGTTTCTTGCAAAATGGAACTGGTTTTCCAGGCGACACTTCATTTCTGAAAATAGCCCCTAGCAATAATGATGACAGTTTAACCTGCAGGATGGAAAAGGGTTTTTTCATATATTTTTTGCATGACAAAAGGGATGAAACCAACATGACCCATATTCAAACCAAGTGCTTGGGGTTTTTGGAGGTTTTGGGGCTTTTTGGAGAGGGAATTTGTTTGTTTGCTTGCTTTGGTTTGGGTTTTTTGATGGGTTATTTATTTATTTATTTTAAATTAAATCACTTCTTATCACTGAGCTAGGGGATACAAGAGCACAATACGCATTTTTTCTTTTTGCAAAATGACTGACATAGACACCTAAATCCAGGAGACCACACAGGTCTGTGACTCTAGATGAGAACAAAGAGCATCTCTGTAGCCAGACCGTGAAGGACCATACAATGGAAAGTGACCTGCTGGGCTGCTGAATTCCAGTTACCAACCTTCACACATAAAAATCCATTTTCGTGATTTTGCTAATAGGGTGATCTGACAGCATATATTTGAGCTTTGGAACCCTTGCCTGAAGTGATCTTCTGTAAATGAAGAACCAGTGGTCCTCTGAGAGGTTGTTTACTGTAAAACTGGCTGTTGCCTCATCGCGTTGTCCAATGCCCTGTCTGTGCAGGGTACAACCCTCTGACCTGACTGCCAAGAGGATCTGCTGCTCTGAAACCAGAAATGTTCACAATCCATCCTAAATTTATGTCTTGCTGATTTTCTCAAGTTCTGCTGGTGCCAGCATTGTTTCTTCTAGGTAAGTAGCTTTTCTCCCTCTTGGGAGGAAGCTCTCTCTCACTTGCTTTTATAAGCAGCAGTCACATACTGCCTCAACTTTCATTTACTTACAGGAAAGAAGCTCAATTTTTTTGAGTTTTCTCTTGTATGATAGCTTATGAGCCTTTCAGTTCAGAGCAGGAATTAATGAGCATCCGCTAACTACATTTCATAGTATAAGAATGAGGAGGCAACAAAGGAAATTAACAGTTAACAGGCTTAAGGAAAAAAAAAAAAAAGATGATTCTTTACACAATGCTTAGTTAAACCATGAAAATTCCTGCCACAGGATATTATCGTTGAGAAAGTTTAGATGAGTCCAAAGTGATTAGATAAATTGCTAGAAAGTATATGAAAAGCAAAGGTATCATCTGTGTTTGAGGGAGTCCCTGACCCACAAACTGCTGGAAGCCACATGAGCATCCTAGCAAAATACACTGTGCATGGAATCTCCAGTCTTCATGGGACATTCACTATCAGCCAGTGTTGGAAGCAAAACCATGGGTCCCCCTTTGATCTGCTGCTGTCCTAATTTTTTTTCTTCTAAGTGCCTTAAGTGCCTTTCATTTTATGCTATTCAGATTCACATTTCTATAACTCCAGTCCTCAAGCACATCCAGTCCTTTCACTGTTTCACCTTCATTTTTATCTTAACTTTGCATCATCAAGTTAATTTCACCAGGCCTTTTCCACTCCTTGTGTCAGGGTCATTATTTGTCTGTTAAAACAGAACTGATTCTAAGACTGATCTTTGAAAAATACAATTTTGGACTTCTTCCAGTGTAAAATTTCCTTCATCCACATTCCTGCCTACCTCACAGCTCCTTTGCTTTACGGAGGAAACCTTCTGCCATTTATTCACCGGACTTCCTTGTCAAAACTGAACCAAATACACATTGATCTTTTGAGTTACATCGACTTTTTGAGTTACAACTAAACTGTCATTAATCACCAATTCCACATTTTCTTGTTTGGTATTCATGTATTTATGTGTCTTTAATAGCTTTTGGGAAATCTACTGTCGGCTGATTTTTCTTAAACTGTTCTTAGTCTTTCTGACCTCTCTTAAAACTTCTTGAGATAACCAGTTCCATTACTTCAGTTAATGGGTAAGTCAGGTATTTCTGGTAATCTCTTCACTTATTTCAGACGTCTTTCCTAATTTGAGTATTCTACCAGTGGGGACTGGAGCAAAAGCATTTAATAAAAAGCTCTGCCAGGTGTAACTTCTTTGCCTAAAAAGATCTCCTGGTCTTCCCCAAATTCAAGACTCTGCACTCCTCCAACTCTAATTACCTCCCACACGTGACATCCACACTGCTAAGTGAAATGCCCAAAAATATTCCTGTGAGCTCAAGCTAACGAGAACACAATAGCCTCTGTTTATTACAGCAAACTTTCCCAGACACCAAAACATTGCGACAACTTACAAAATGCTGAGTGGGAATGATCATTGACCATTTTCATCCCTAAACTGCCCACAGGAATTGCCTGGAAGCGTGTTTCATTGGCACCAACCAAGAGTGTACCAGGGACTGCTGTAGCAGGTCAATGAGACAGATGATGAGTCCGGTGGCTGTGAACACGCCAGGCACTGCTGGATGTGTTAATAGGGAGCCAACCTTGATGTGTCACAGTTTAAAAGAGAGACCCTAATTATAAGGTTACTTTTGTTCATCCTTATGCTAAATTTCTACTGAATCAACTCGTAATCATTCAGTGCAAGGTCACTCTCTCCAAGCTAGTATTCTCAGAGATTTCATTACTTACTAAAATCGTTGCTTGGCAATCATCACCTAATAGTGACTCAATGATCCTGGAAATGGCCCATGGGTTTAAGGTGTTTTAATGTTAATCTGGACATTTTTCATTCATCACGCTAGCACTTTTGCATCCTAGACGTATTTTAACCTTTGTGCATTTAAAGACGTTTTCTTGTCTCCTGTCTCATTTCACAGTGACTGTGAAAAACAAACTCTGAAGCTGTCTCAGAAGACGGCTATTCTGGGTGTGCTGCCAGTCAGTAGTTGGCTAGATTGCGCTGCAAGCAGAACGTCTCAAACATCTTCCTGCCAGGCTAACTCTCTTCTTTATAAAAATCTTCTGAGGAGACTTGGAAATCACCAGGGAAATCTTAATTGACAAAGGCACGTGGAGCAAAAATCTGATAAAGGGCTCATAGGAGGTTTTCATTGTTCAATTTAGATACCAGGCATACCGAACGTTCAAAAGATCAGAAGATAGCTCATAGTAAACACTATGCAGGATGCTTTCACCAACCTAATCTGCTTTTATGTGCCATGTCTGATGCCTGGAGTGAGGCGGTGGGGCTTTTCCAGCATAAGGAAAAGAGTGGTTATCTTTTCTATTTTTTCAATGTAAGCTGCAGAGAAAAGTGAAATGGAGAAATGGACAGACAGGTGGGTACAGGAAAGGTTACAATTTCCGATGGCTCACTCTTCTCACTCCTACACACAGGCATTTGCACTTTGTGCCACGTAATGGCCCAGTCCCAGTCCTTCTTGCACTGTTTTTATGATCTATCATTTCATATATAGACTGTTCTCCCTTTAAAACTACAGTGTCTAGAAGCAGGAAATCTCTTGAACTCTGTGCCAGAGTATTTCCCGCTTCAAAGAGGACTTTTACATAAAAGTGGCAGTCATCCAGCCCCGCAGCTTACTTGTGCAGAAGTACGTTTTCACCAAAGCTGAGAATATCGGCACTTTAGTGAAGAACAATAGGCCTTTTGTGTGGCACTAAAAATTGTAACCCATAGATAAAAATTATTCTACTTAATACAATAGTATATTATTTTATTAGAGATCAGGTTAGATGAGCTTTTGAGGTAAATGCGATGCAGATTTTAAAGCAGCGGAATGCACCTTTTTGCTTATGTCAGCTAAACTAATCTTCCCCAAAGAGATATTTAGGTTAAACAGACGGGTAAATAGCTTCCATCAAGAGGAACAGTATGGCAGTACACTGTCCATAATTTTTATCAACAACTCTTCTAAGGAATGTCATGATTAAACCAGGTCTCAAGTCTGAATCAACTTGAAGGAACAACAGAAAGATTAACTCCACGTTTAGTGAATGCTACATAATTTATTTAATAAAGTCTCCAAATAAGCATGGAAATTACAGGCCTGACTACAATTGAATGTATCTGAAATAAGACACTTTACATGGCTGATTGAACACGAGCACACAGACAAATGGAATTGGAAAGGTTTTTTAACATGGAAAGTTTAAATTTTATGGTTCTTACTATCATTTATAACAATCACTAACATGTAAAACAACACAAAGGGCAATCCATCTCGCAGACGACATAGAAGCTTCTGAGCTAAGTCATGGCAAGAAACTAATTTAAGAGCTAATTTTCATACATCTAGGTATCATAGCTTGATTTTGAAACTCTAATGCTATCAAAATGTACTACCTTCTCAAGTTCACAGTAGAAACATACAAAAAATACTTATTTGGCAAAGACAGAATGATTCAGCAAGTTCCAGGCACTTGCAAAATAAGCATTTTATGTTTGCAGCTGCATGTGTCTCTGAAGGACGAGCTTCCAAAAAGAAATGAAGGAAATATTCCAAGAACCGGCAATGCTATGCTAAATGAAATCAGTAGCATATGATGCTCATGGGAAAGGGTTTTATTTTCCTCAGTTATCACCATTAGAGTAAAAATTTGTTTAATTGGAATAAGTAGTATCATCAGATGGAAATCGCAATATATATTTCTATATCTTACTCCATTTTTATTAAGAAAATTTTGAATCAAAGATTAAAGCATTTGTGTTAAATACAAAACAAAATAGAGTATATGTTCACATCAACACAACCGGCCTGCAGTCTCACATTTTATTTCTCCTGTACCTTTGTTCATTTATCATCTCTTATCCTCAGCATCCTAACTTGCATGCTTAAGTCTTCACTTTAGAGTGCCATAAATATTAAATTATTTGTAAAACGCTGTATATGCCTCAAGGTTTTATATAAATTAAATGTTATGTCTGAACGGCAACATTAATCATTAGTTAATGGCTACTGAGGGAATGTTAACAGGTTACAAAACAGTTTTCCAACACAAAGACATACAGACAAAGTCTAGAAGTTTTAAATCTTATCAGCCATAAAGATCTCAGAGGAATTAAGATGAGAAACAGCCAAGGACCTATACATACAAATGACAGTATCTGCAGAGTGTTTCAGAAATATACCTGTGGTGTCCCATGCGTCATCTTTTTGTTCCTAAGAGAGAGAAAAAACAGCGTGCAACATGTTTCAGACAAAAGACAATAATGAATGAAAATCTGCATTAACATCAAGTAATAATATCATACTGTTTCTAATCATCAGGTGGGGAAAGAATCCTAAATGATTTGGTGACACTTCTTTGTGCCAAAAAGAAGTCCATTATCAAAACCAATTTTCTTCAGGCACTTTGATGGTAGGATTTATCTGTATGACTAATTCTTTTGAATATGAAATAAAACATGAACTAAGCCCTGTAAGGTGATGACTTTGATGAGGACATCTACTGTAGAAAATCTGTCCATATTAGAAATTGCAAATGGTATGTAATGGTGATGGAATTCTGCAGGGGGAGGACACAGAGCATTAATTCACTTGCATTTTACACTGATCTAAAAAAACCCCTGACACTGCTAGGTTTGAAGATGTAACTGAAAGTAAAAAGAATATAATGCTAATTACTTTTTAAAGAAACTTCCTTTGTGCATTTCATCGCATGCTCAATACCAATACTTACATCTTTATATAGAATTCAGTCAATTAGGGCTGATTCTGCAAAAATAGCTCTGTACACACTCTTGACCTTTAGAACAGGATTTTCTACTCAGGGGAATATAATTGCAGGACACAGAAGCCACTTAGTTTCCCCTCTCATTAAGGGATGCTCAGAGGCAAGTCAGGTTTTTTAAAAGCATTTTTTTTCAAACATCTTTCTGCAGAGACTTCAGGGGTGCTCTGTCATATTCTGCACTACTCTTTTAAGAAATAATGTATTTACTTTTCCCCCCACTGTTCCTGTGTCTGTAGCTGCACCACAAACAAAGCTGTACAAAACAACTGAACAACCACATCCACATGAAAATGAAATCTGACAGAAAACATCTATTATAACATTGGGCAGTTCTACCCTACATCTACACAAACATGGGAACATTTTCCAAGGTATCCAGGTGGCTTCACTGATGCCAACCAATGTCATCCGAGCATGTAATAGCAGAGAATGATTACAAAGAAAACTAATTTTTTTCCTTTAGTGAAACAAGTAAAAAGATAAAATTTTTTGAAACACAAACCGAACAGTATCTCACCTAAATCCTCTTGCAACAGTTCCTCATATCTCTCTTCTCTGCTATTGCATGACACGCGTTGCATTTTCAGTAGAAAATAGCCAGTGTCTTAAAAAAAACACTGGCTCAAATGATACTCCACACATCCCCTCAGTAAACACTTTTACCCATTTTAGTCAAAAGCTTCAAAAAACCCAAATCCTGAAGAGTACTGCCAGCAAGGAAAGTAACGAAAAATAATTACTCTAGTTAGCTGTTAAAATGTTGACTTTAAAATACAAAGCAAGCCAGCTGAAAAGAAACATAAACTCCTCATTTGGAAAGACAATTCTTGGGTTCATCCCCAGATCTGATGTTTATCCCCAGAAACTGATTTGATGGGGGCAGCCAGAATGGGACCTGGATTTAGCTAAGCAGTAAGACTGGCCCATAACAATTGCATGAAGTAGCCTAAAATAGCTAATACCTGGAAGCTGGATAGCTCTAAGTGTTAAATCCCAAAGACTACATTCAGTGTCCACACTCATTCTGACATTTCTGTGATCTACTACATCACTGAACCTCTTCTGAATCTACTGAATCTCTTGTAACTTTCTAAATAAAATAAGAACTCTATTTATTAAGCAGTACCATAGTTTCGAGTCATGGCTTCAAAATCCCATCCTATAGTCACACTGTAGTTTGGTTTGCATTCTCTTATCCACTCTTTTGTTGCCTATTGCTTCTAGGAAGACAGCGTCTAGCTTTCTCTACAGATATTTAAAAAAGAAAAATAGAAAATAGCATAGATCAGGTAATGCCACACTGAGCAGTTTTGCTTCACACTTCAATTATTTGTATTGTTCCTAACTTAGGTTTGCGTAAGCAATCAAAGGATGCCCTTTAAAAAAGGGAAAAATAACATAATTGTATTATTTATAAATATATTATTAAACAGGTCTGACACCACAGAAAAATCACTTGTCAAGCCAATAATCTTCTGGTTTAGATAGCATATTACAACATGCATAAGGAAAGGCTGGCCACATATGATAATCTTAGCTAGCATCTTACCAAAAAAATAACACCTACATTCTCATGATCCTGTCTTACATTTTCTTTTATGACAATATATGATGTCATAATTCATAAAGTAGTGACTTTTTTTTGCCCCGTGAGAAAAATCTCCATAGAATTGCTCACCCAGCCAAGACCGCTGTGCTTAGTTTTCTTGAGTGAGGGTAAATGCTGAGTTTCCTCTACGCTGAGAAAATAACATGATTATTTTATATTAATGCAATTTCTCTAAAGTTACGTCCTGAATTTTCCAAATACGGATGGCTGTAGTTCAGGGAAGGCAAAAAGCTTTCCAGGAAGTGTGGAGAGGGGAAGAAGGGGACAGCTCTCCCCCTCGGCATCACATGCAGAGCGCAGAAATAGTTTTTGCACCTTGACCATGCCAACAATTCCGTTTTATTAGCGTGAGCGCAAGTGCGGTGATCCCAGGGGGGAGATGACTGTGCGACTATACAGACAACCAGGAGGTTCAGACCTGGTCCTGACGTCCCAGCTTCCCTGGACTTCAGGGAGGCAGGATCCCACCGACGCGTATTACCTCCCTCTCCTCACAGCAGCCTTTGTCCCTGCTCTTTGAGAAAGATTCCGTAAGAGGGATGAGTCACTGGACATACTCATCAGCTGAATGATTTTGAATGACTTGGGGAACATCTCAAATCAGCAAGCAGGGTATGCAGTGTTACATTTTTTTCCCTCGACGTGCTAAAATCTCTCCCAATGATAAAAGACCAAAAAGTAAATTACAAGCATAAAGCAACAAAGATCTCCTTGAGGACGCAGCTTGCAAGGTGGACTAAGCAGAACTGAGGAACGTCTCCCACATCTAATTGTGGATCTATAACGCTAAAAAAATCTATTTATATATTTTTATGCTCCCTAGAATAAGCAAGAGCATACAGTCAAAAAGAGTGAAAACTATTCCTGTGGAAAACAAGTATTTTAGGTAAGCGTAGCCATCAGGATGAAGTAAACATGTCAAGCAAATTCTTGCTCTCACTGAAGATAATGGCTTAATAAAAACAGTTTATCACATGCTTTATTTTTATATTCAGGAGTTGCAGATTTAAAGAACACAGTAATGCCACAGATACAACCAATCAATAGAAATTGCTTGAAAACTGGCTGCCAAGCCTATACTGTGAGAGTGATTTCCTATAGCTTATACTTCTCATTTGTCTATGCCAGTAAAAAAAGAATACAAAATGTGGGCAGAATTCTGCCACAGCACCATAGGAGTATCTATTATTGCACAATGTTCAAAGTAGTTAGTGTAGTATCCAGCCGTGCCAATGCCCAGAGTTTTGTTCTGGAGGCACTAACTTCTTATTCTGTAAGAATAAAGTTTTGGTTCAGAAGATCAAGTAAAAACTTACAAAGAGTAATGTTTTATTTGTCCTTGTCCATGTAATGTTAGACTTAACAAAACCTGAGCCTCTCAGATCAATTGTGTGGATTTTTAAATAGGTAAGACCCTCTAATTTGAGAAATTAAGCATATACATGCATACACATAAACCCGTCATCCCTGCTGATAAAGTGAGAGGCAATGACACAGGCAACAGCTTTTATGTGACCTTTTTCTGGAGGCCAGGTTCTTCTCACAGAAGTTCTGCAGAACTTAATCCTGTCAGTGAGAACAAAGGCGATCACAGGAGTTACACCAGATTTTGAAGTTACGGGATTCACTGTTGAGTGGATCCCGTGGGACTATCATACTGTCCTGTGGAAATGTAAGATCCCATATTTATTCCAACTAAGGGTGGTAAGGCACTCGCTTATGAACCTTCCTCTTGCTCCTGGCCCTGCTATAAATTATTGCTGTGATTATCAATATTTTTGAGCACGGCCTTATCAAACTCAGCACTAGTTTTACTATTGCATTTCCATATTTGTGTATGGATATGTATACATACGTATATATTTTAATATCCACAATCTTCATTTTCATACAGCAGCAACTCTGCTTATTTATTAACACAGAATAGCTGAAACTGAATGACAAATTTCAGCTACAGGTAACTTGTATGAGCTGCCAAGCCACTTAGTTCCAAATTTATTTAAATATTCTTCCAAGAGTTTTGTGACACTACTAAAAACCACAGTAACAAATATAAAAGCAATCACCTGAGTAAAAATCATGTAGTTTGTATTATTGTTATCTTTAGTCACTGTGACAGTCTAAAAAATATCTACTCATTCAAAACCATAAAAAATATTTCTGTGAATATTCCACTACGTAGGAGTATGAGGTAACCTAAAATGTGTTTGCAATTTATAATGAAACTCATAAGGAAAACAACTACTGAAAAATATTATCTTATTTGTAAAGCATACTACTAATTGAAAGAGCTATAGCTTGACCTCTTTAATTAAATTTTTCTCATAACTCAGAGAATACAGTGCTGAAGGGCAGGCAGTAACAACACAACTTGAAAATTGGGTAAAAAGTTGTCATATAAAAGCCTCCAAGTATATTTTTAACAAGATGCTCTTGATGCTTCAGTAAAGCACATTCCAGAAGGACTCTGGGCAGCCCTTTCTAAGAAGCTATTACGTGTACACATTACTGCCAGTAAATGACTCTGGAAAGAGTTTTTATTTTCCAGTTTTAAGAATTGTTTACCATAAACTAAAACAGAGAATTATCATTTCAAAACTGCACTAATAGTGGAGTTTTAAAGGAAAAAAATCATGAGCATTTTTTCTATCCTTAGAAAACGGGGATAAATCCACTCTGGTGTCTCTTTTGGATGCTGCTTCACCTTTTACAATTGAGGGAGGGCAGAAGATGACACGAAACTGTCTCTCCAACTCCTGTTTTTCAGCTTTGTCCACCTGCTTTCCTTCTGTGCATGGAAAGATGCAAAGGAGGCAGGCAGCGTGGTCCTGCACGGCTCATGGGATCCATTGCAACCCCTTTTTTGTAGCATTTTCGCCACCTCCAGATATGAACTAACTGAAGACAAGTTTCAAGGGGCTGGTCTAGGCACTAATGTTTAGCAGCCCTTTTTTATTCTGTAAGATAAATCTTCCAAATTAAGTTTGGGATCTTTAAAGCAAATAAATAAAACCTGTTTTAACTTCAATATATATTTTAAATTACAGTCTTCAGCAGAAAGACTAGTAGGAGCAAATGCTTTAACACAGAGAAGCGAGTCTTGAAAAGTGAGCATTTGTTAAAAATAATGTCAAATGAAATGTAATGTTTTTCTCTGTGCCTACAGCCTGTAGTAATGGTCCTTTCCTGCTCAGTGAGAGTTTTAAGTGTATTGTGAGGAAGAACTTTGCATGAATGCTACGCAGTCATTCACTGGCCAACTTTGTGGAATTAAGTGGAATCATGCTTTTCTCTTAGCTATAAAGCATTTCCTTACCACTGAGTTAAGGTAACCAAGGTAACCGAGACATCTACAGAGGTAGCGAAATTTTCATTTGCATTAGCAATAAAAGATGTAGAAAGAACAGAAGACAGAAGAACAGTGCAGTGGATGATGCCACTCGAATTAAGGGTTTAGCTTAGATGACCTGAGGTATCTTTCCCATTTTTATCATCCCTGCTTCTTTAATACAGAGACATATGCAATGAGCTATAATAAACATTTTGAAAGACTGTCAAATCAAAACTTAAAAAAATTATAAGAAGTATTATATACAGTAAAATTTTTTCCTATAAAAGTATAATTATATTTCCTATATACCAAGTAGGCATAAAACATATGTATTAGAACTAACTGTACGCAGTGGAGCAAGAAGGAAAGAAAGCAAGCACATCCTGTAGTATGCATTAACAATAAGGTTAGAAACTACGGGAAGGCCTCATGACATGTAAAAGCTGCAGGTGAGTTAGATCTGTAATTCTCAGAATTTTTGTATTGTACCTTACTATATTCTATTTTTTGCCACTTGTTTACAAAAATTCTATTTCAAATATTTCTTTTTTCAAAAAATATCCATTCCATAAATTTTATGTTAAAGCACTAGATTACTAACTGAACTTGTGATCACCAAAGTGATATTCACTACTTCACAGAAATGTCAAATAATCAAAGTAATTTTACAGTGACTTTGGGTTCAAGGAGTTGACACCTACTGAATGCAAGCAGGAATTAATTGAGACTCTTTGTAATGAAGTTATCACTTCAAGTTCCCATGGTCCCCAGATATGAGATGTAGACATGCTTATCAAAAAAACTTCTTTGGGGAGAGAGGAAAGAGAGCATTCAAGACAGAAAAAAGAATAATTTTAGGGCAATTTTACCACTGATCTATTTGAGGCAGCCCCAAAGTTTAACTTATTCATAGTAGTATGAGCAGAAATTTCAGGAAGACCAATAGTAGACCAATAGATTGAATGAAATTCATCACATGTGTGCCATGACGGTATACAATTCCCTAACTCTATTAATCTTATGCAGGTATATAATACTGTCTATTATCTACAAAAAAAGATGCTAGGGAAAATGTTTGAAGTTAAGTCCACAGCTAAGTAATTTGCTGAATTTTATTCTAAGTGCTTGATACAATACGAATTCCTAAGATGATTTGGACCTGACAGGTCTCTCCCAGCAAATTTTTGTGATTCCATGACAGGATAAATGAAAAGATCTAATAAACAATAAAACTTGGTACCGTGAAACAGGTCTGAGTAGCCTCTAGGGATATGATACAGAACAGCTGCTACCAATTCTATTTTGCTGGTGACCACTGTATTCAGGTAACTAACTGTATCAAATGATAGCTGAAATCATGTATTTGTATTTTAAAATACAATTATTTGTGCACTGTACTTTGCGTAAAGATATTGTCCACATTTATCAGCCAAAGAGGAGGCTGATACCCCGAGACACACTGTTAAAATGGGTAATACATTTAAATAAAAATGTTGAACTTTCCTCTTTAAACCTCTTTAAACTCAGTTTGTTTGCTATTATAGTGAACTCGTTGTTGCACTAGATCTCTAACAGCAACCCTACTAATCTATACCTAAAATACTTGCCATTTCTCAGGTTCCTTCTCTGCTTTGGACACATCAACAATCTGTTGAAGTAAAAAATTACTGATTCAAGCTGGCATTTTTTAAGCAGAGTTACTGAATAGATACTTAACCTACTATCATTATCATCCTATTACACTGGCATTATAACCATGATCAAGAAGGTTACATTCCAGAAATACAATTATACTGTTGGCAAGAAAACTACATTACTTCCTTTAGCGATAACGCAAACTACATTACGTCTACCCTTGAGTGACAAGATGGTTTGGGGAAGATAATATTCTCCTTGCAAAACTCTTCCATGGAAATTTCATGTCTGTGGGGACAAACAGGTTTGCTCTAGGTAAAATCTTAGAAAAATACATTTATAATAAACAAGAAACCAGATTTCAATAATACTAAACAGACATTAAAGGTCTTTTGCCTTTTTTAAGAAGATTTTTTATGTATGATTGAAGTTTATACAACACTCCAGAAAAGCCATCATGTGTTAGATTGAAAAATAAAATCAGAAGCATTTTCTGTCATATAGGTATACATGAAAAAACGGAAACGTTAATGTCTTAGAAAGTGTATGTCCAGCTTTGTACCGTTACTCATTTAACAAAGCAGAAAATAAGATACTGTACTGTAAACAAAAAGCTACAGTAAAGGACATTTTGAAATTTACACAAGTTTGAGTTCATAAACATTTTGGTTGCTCCATAACAGTTTTCATATAAAATGAATAAAAAACCCTTGGACAGCTTTCATCACTCTTGACTACTTTTCACTTAAATGCACACAGACATACTTTATATAGCAATATACTGATGTACTGTAACATGGATATTAAACTATGATTACTGCTTTTTAACTGAGATGTGTATTATCCAATCAATATTATCTGTAATTGAAATACTCATACATTATGTATTCCCATCATGTTGTTAAGTATAAAAACATGAAAATATAACTTTACATTATTTCAGTTATATACATCAGTTCAGGCTTGACAAAGATTTTTTTACGCTACGATTTTTAGAGGAATAAGCCCAGAGGTACAATAAATAGCTTTCCACTGTATACAGTAATGGAATTCTACTTTTTCAAAAAGTTTAGATTACCATATGAATATTATTTTAGTTTGGTCATTCTAGCATTGAACATTAAAAATCAGAATGCATTCCCCAGCATTCCTGATGAGGAGTAATGCACAGAACACCTATGGATTACAGATGCGTCAAGAAATGGTTTAGTTTAATTAGGGGGAAGTTACTGCTAAGTTTGACATTGAAAACACTGTATATAGCTCTTTGGCTGACCGCACTGAGAGTATACACCGTGTTCACACGCCCGCAGAAACAGGCTTGGAGCTTGTACCTCAAGAAGGGATTTCAAGTTTCTGATAAAGGCTCTGTCTTCTCCAATGTTCAGTAAATACTTTACTTAAACCAAAAAAATGGATTCCAACTAAAGCTGCAAGTCATATTTCAAATTTTATTCAAGTCCAAAATAAAACAGAGATTTACTGATACTGCATGAGGCAATGTATCCACAATGCAGAAAAATGTAAGCTTTTGAACCAAACGTATGGAACTTTATCTACAGGGAAAGCTGGAGAAACATGATGTTGCTTCGGTTTGCACTAGCATTTAAATTAATGTTATTGCACCCCGCCTAGGATTCCTTTTTGCTTTGTTAAGTAGAGTTATCATTTTTAAATACACATAATTAAAATGTACGGTAACTTCAGATTGCAAAGAATATTCGTAATGATTAAGATTCAGGAAAGTTTATAAAATTTCATCAGTACAGAGTTGCATCTAATTCAAGTTATTACTGATCTTAATTTAAAAAGACATTGCCAAGGTTTGGGGTTTTTTCATAACAAAGAACGTTACTAGCTACTGCTTAGAATTACTTTTTAACAGTTTGAAAACTGCTTCCTTAAAGGAAGAATTTGAGATCTGTGTTTGTTTCGTACTTTCAAAAAATATTTAACACTATTTTTCTGCTTGCCACTTATCAATTTTTACCAATAGTCTTCTCTCGCTGTACAGGTATTACTGAACGGAATTGTACAAAAGTAGAGATAGATATGAACCAAATCTTTGGATCATAAGTCCCTGTATGTCAGAGTTAAGAGGAGCTCTAAATCAGCACCTATCTGACTCCTCATGTGCTGGTATGAAGTACCACTCCAACCCAGAACAACCTTGATCTTCAGACTTCAAAATGTATTTCTGAGCATCATAGCTTGGGCTCGTCTGTAGAAAAAAAATGTTGAACAGATTCAAGTGACGTGGGGGTGGCGACACTGCCAAAAACTAAAACATTGACCCAACCTTGACAGTGTCCTTTTACATTTCGGACTCTATAATCCAGCTGTAGCTAGTAAAATTAATGGAACACTTGCAAATAAAACCATAGAAAAAAGTTTATTTCAAATGTCAAGCATTGCCAAGTAATTTTATATTAACACCAAATGTTAAAGAATAGGATATACAGCAAAGTTTTAATAACAATATTAAATTACAAGATTCGAACCTTTTAATTATGATTTCTTCTCTTCTCAGTATTACATATTTGGCTTTGAAAAATATGGAACTGATGCTTTAAGCCTTATTTTCATATTCCACTTCCCCACAGTCTAGATTTCTTTTTTGCTCCTTTTTTTTTTTTTTCCTTTTGTCATATTCAACCATTATGGAAGCAAATTTATTTAAAAGCCAGTTTTTGTTTGTGAAAATACCTAAAAATATTTTTTTTCATTTTAAATGTTTTTTTTGTTTTTTTTTTCTTATAAAACATGTCACATCTTGATGCAATTGATGTCAAGTGTGCTTAAGTCCATATGAACCAAGGGACTAACAACGGTGGCTGCAGAAACTGGTGTGTTGCCTGTACAACGACTTCAGTTAGATTACAGTACTTCCATGTTAGCTGTGCATGTCAGTCAAGCTTCATCTTGAACTTGTGTAGAAAATGGTGTTGTGTTTTGAACTAAGCATTCGTTACAATCCAAGATGAACTCCACAAATATAAGAATTCTTGGCTGAAAGAAAAGTCTTCAAGATACTGGATGCCTCTCACCACTTTGACAATAAACTCACAAGAAAACCATTGTGTAAGGCACTCAAAAGGTTCTTATCAATCACGAGAGATCAGTCACACTGACATTCATTCCCATGCCAGGACTCACGTAAGGTACTGCATGCACTGCTTTTGGAAATTCTGGAGTCATAACACGTCCATTTTCT
>VZSF01008499.1:1651491-1738991 GCA_013398295.1 Chionis minor | reverse complement strand
TTCCAACTGTTACCAGCATCTACATGTAGATTGGCATAGCTGCCTTTTTGAAAGTTCCCCTGCAGATCAGTTATTGCATATTCTGATCTATTGATCTACACATACTCAGTATACCCATTAATATCAAAAGAGTTGGATATACTCAGCATGAGAAGAATGACTGAGAAAAACAACAGTGCACTGAAGGCATAATGGGTTTCCCAGATTCTTGGAACACCTGCCATACTGCGTACGCGCTGTTCTTGTTCGACCCAGGAAGACCCTAAGAACTAGGGGAATCCTAAAAAACGGTATATTCACAATATTTGAGAAGCCAGTTCACAAAGTAACCTATAAGCTATCAGTAAAAATCCAATATTGCACTTTCCTCTGCCTATAATTTACCTGATACATAGATAGATACAGGTAAGTGCCTCTAAGAGATAGCAAATGGCATTCCACGCCTGAAAGAGACTCACACCTTCAGATACAAGTCAGTCAGGCCATTTAATGTCTGAGAGACTCCATCAATTTCATCAGAGCATATAAAGAAAGCCTGAATCCTAAGTGCATAGCTTTCTACCCTCTGTTCCCTGCCTGAGCCCTGCTGCTGTTGCTCACTTCCCTGGAAGCAGAGCTACCACAGCTTCTAGCTCTGCAGGGTGCTCAATCTCCTCCCTCCTTCGCCCACTCGGGCCTTGCACTCAAAAGTCCCCAGCCTCATAGGAAGGAGCTCAATCTTCCCTGAATTTTCATTCTCTAATTAAACGAACATGTTCCATCCTATTCCTACCATATGTCAACATTCATTTAGCAGCACACATCCAACTTGGTGCATGGAATTTACCACTACAAACTAGGCAAGGGATATCAAGCTTCCAACAGTATTATAAAAACCATTACAGTGATATTTCATGAATTGCCATAGGTTTGCTTTATAAAGGGGGAAAGTTAAAGTTGGTTTAGAGCTGTCTTACATGGTTCAGTTCAACTCAAAACAGACAACATACATCTGGGTGCCTGTCACTACAACTTTTGTTAGAAGGCATTTGGATCCCATGTTGTAGAAGACAAGAGGTTATGGTGATGCTTAAAACATTATTTTCTTCTTGCATAAACATTCAATTACTAAATAAATAAGCATTCTTTATTCCCATTAGGTAACTGTCACGAACAGGTTCATAAACTGACTTAACTGCCTTTTCTTACTCCATTGTTTCCTGGTTGATTAAAATGATCTTTTACAGGTTTTGATACACACCAAATAATAGAAGTCTAGCTAAGTCTGTTCTGCTTTCGTCATTCAGTCTCAGAAAAATGCAGCTCCTCATTTCCCACTGTCACATCAAAGAAATCTGACCACAACAGGTAGGTTAGAAAGATGAGGGAAGTCCCATAGAGACTGAGGGGCTGGCGCTGGATTGCTGAATGGGAAAAGGTGCAAGGAACAGGTTCCCCAAATGGTCAAGTGTTAAGAAGAAACCTCCCACTAGATGGCTCACAGGTTCCTTACCATATAAGCGAATGCAGGAATACCCATCCCAGCAACCATGGAAATAAAAATCTGTCACGAAAAACACCACCAGAAAATAAGACTCAGAATTTGCCATGACCGCACAGTCCTCTGCAGCCATCAACACTGAAAAACATCACAATGGAATTCATATAGCTCAGACTCTTGACCCCTACCTAGTCCTAGACTTTGTCTACACCCATAAAAAATAAGGGCAACAAGCCACTAGCTAGTCAATACTTGTGACTTCTAACGTTTTTGTTTACATTGCTACACAATACATTGTTTTCAGAACTCTGTCATTTTATTTCCTTCATTATTTTGTTTTCAGAATTTCTCTTTCATTTGAAAGGTAGAGCTAAAGGATGTAGAAAAGGGCAGCGTTAAGAGACCGTCATCTAACATTATGTGCACATACACACACACACTCACTCATAAAGCCAACACTATCCAATAGTTTTTTAAAAAAGCATGTATACTTATCCTAATTCAAATACATTGTGAAAAATAAAAGGATGTTACATTGTTATTTAAATTTGGCCAGTGCTATAACTGACCAGGTATTTTATTCATATGCAAATAATCTTCATCTCCTTAAGCTGCACTTGGAAAAGCACGCAGTCATCACAAGCAGTGGACTAACCCACGAGGAAACGGAGTTGCTGTGAACGCAGGATGCCCTGTGTGCGTGTTGGGCTTTCACATCTTTCTTACATCCTCTTTCTTTAATGGCACCAAAAACCTAGAAGGACAGCAGTGCTCCATAAAAACCACCCTAACTTTCTATCATATGATCCAAACAATGGAACCATTGTAGATTGCTGTATTATTTGACTACAACAATGCAAGAATATGGAAATAATCTGCACTGCTCTTAATTACTGTGGCTGATTGCTATTGCAAGGTGACACTCCAGTGTACATATGAAATGTTAAGAGCTAATTATAACTTTGCTATTACAATCAACACCAACATGATGGTACAAGACCCTAATATTCACAGTGAATACTTTTTTCTCCCATTATTTATCACTTCTATGAAAATACAGTAACTGATACAAAAATGCCTCAGGACCTAACACTTTTCTTTTTTTTTTAAATAGTATCATGTCACCACTGGGCATTTTGACTAAGAAAATTATTATTATTACAAAGTATACATCCCATTTAAATGTAAAATACTGCCTTCATTAAGAAACTCATTAGGAAATTAAATTATGCAAAGCTTTATGAAATTAATTAACTGTATTTTGTGGGTCATCAGATAAGTTTTCCATTTTGGCATTCAAAAACCTATTCTTAAGATTGAGGTGCTGTAATTAGTATGTCATTGACAGAAATAGCTCCTCAAACTACTAACATTCTACTACACGATGATCTTGTACTGCAGGAACAGAACTTTAATTCTAAACCATGTTTTATGTAACCATCTTGTTGGCCTTCCACACTGAGTAGAAGGACAGGAACTGGTATTGTCATCAGTAGCTAGAATGTGTAACAACAAATGCGTAGCCTTGCCAATTTACACAGTAAATCAATTATTGATACAACCAAAAACCACAGAAAATAACAAAACGTAGTTTTTTAGACTCTCTAATTAGCTCAAGATTAACCTTGTTTATACTGCGTGAGTACTTAAGGTGAAAGAAAGTTCACATACATGGAAGATCTAAATTTTGTAATATATTGGTAAGTTTTATCAGTACTCGTAAAAATAGTTACATGTTCTTAAGATGCAGTTTTATGGCTTTCCAGTTTCCATTTCTTAGTTGAGCTATTTAAAATATCTGTAATAAATTTGGGTTTATTAATAAAAATTGTAGAACATTCTACCTCAGGAACTTATTCCTCAAAAGCCTACTTTAAATTAATTTTCTCCAAGAATGTGCAAGAAAATGACCTTATGTAGCCATCATATTCTTCATGTGGTTTGAAGAGTTAAGTGTTCAAGAAGGCTTGTGTTACAAAAGGATGGTAGTATTAAAGTTTCAAGACCATTTAATGGCTGTTAAAATACTTGCTGAAACGACTCCTCCTTCGAGACTGATTAATTTCAACATAATCGAAATTCTTCCTCACCATTCAGTGTATTCATAAAGTCAAAGCCAACCATTTCAATCTCATTTCATAAAAAACTCAGATAAATGTCACATAAACTAATTTCCACAACGATGACCTGAATCCATCTGTCCTTTTTGAAGCGCTGGTCACAAGGAAAACCTACTGTCCCCTTGCAGAACTAACTTTACTGTCATAAAGCTACTGACAGAATGACAGCTGTGTGTCATGCCACAGTATCTACTACTACAGCTTTGCTACATCGCTGTAATACAAATGTAGATTTATAAGTAGGATCTTGATTTGATCAGGGGAAACCTGGTAACATAAAGGAAACTATGTTGTATAAACTCAACTGAAAAAAAAGAGCAAACAGCAGCATATTTTCGAACCTCATGAGTGAAAAAAGAACGGGAGAAAGGAAAGTATATCTGCTGGGTGGTGGGAAGAAATGCAGAGAACAAAGACAATCTACACATAGGACCATAATCTAAATATATACTTCAGCTCTGGTTTTGATGAGAAAGGAAACTGCGATATCAAAACACATCAAGCCAGACAATGGGAAATTATTTATTTGTTATATATGAGAAATGGAAAACTCTGAGCACTAGAATGATAGAAATGAAATGAAATGAAACTTCCCGGTTCAAAAGCATGGTACAGCACTTTGGGACCAATAAGAAAATATGCAATAAAACCAAAGACCTTCCATTGATAAAAACAGAAGAAAACAAATGTAAATCTATCACTATGATCAAAATGATTACCAGAAAACGATGTGATAGAATTGGGAGAAAGTTATTTCCAGAAAAGACAGAGAAATATAAATACCTTTGTACAATTCATCGCCGAGATCTCAGATGGCACACAATGTACACCTCTGTTCACCCACATTCAGGAACAATTAATTCAAACTATGACACACACAATCAGAAGAGCTATGAGATGATCACAGACCAAAATACCTTGCTTGGAAATCAAGAATAAAAATGGGTTTGTTGATAGAGATGAAAGCTCAGGAGAAAAATCTACATATTAATTATTAATGTACCCTGATAATTGAGGATAAACTAGTTGTAAACACATTTGGGCTGGAAAATACAAGAATGTTTCCAACCGTAACAAGTGTGGTATTATGGAAAGATCTGCCACCAGGAGTAGCACAAACAGAACTTACTCTCATTTACACTTACTTTAGAGTGTACCAATTTGTAAAATAAAATACACAACACTGCAGAATCTTCAAACTATACTGTCGCCAATTCACTTCTATGTACTACACAGCATACTTTGATTAGAACAGTTAAGAAAACTCAATGAAAACTTGAAAGGAAAGATCAGGGAATAGTATGTTTCTTTTATCAGAAAGAATCTGTCCTTAGAAACAAGGAAGGAAAATTCTGTTAGAAAGGAATAAATTTTATTTTTAATAAATACTACGCAAATACTAATTTGAAATTAAGCTTTCTGAGTAATATATGTAACACTGTTTCTGAAGCACCACAGTGTTTTGGTCACTAGGCTCACTGAGGTGTGCCTGCAAAAGACATTAGGATTTGGGGTAATGTGGAGAGAGAAGAATAATGAAATCTGGAAAATAACAGAGAGATGCTTTGAGGGGAAAAAAGCAAGTATTGATTACTGCATTCTTTCTTCTAAAATGACTTTCACAATGGCCTAAATCAATTCTTTTGTGTGTTGCCCAGATGCAAGAACTTAAAAAAAAAACAAGGAAAAACCTGAAAAATAATCACTTGAACTCACTACACCACACAAAAAAAATATAACCATACCTTCATTAATACGCTGTTGGATGTAAAGGGCAGTCTTCCCCCTATCTCAGTGCTCAGATCTACCTCTCCTCTGCATTTCAGCTATGTACTTTTTTTTTCTGTCAAACTTACAGAAGCCAAACCCATCCTCTCTAATCATATCTCCTTCACAGATTCATGGAATGCCAATCCTATAGCCTCTGCTTCTCAAGGAACCGAGCCTGTGGTAAAAGTTATGTAAGATTTCATAACTGAGTCTTTGGTCTCCACCTCACAAAAGCTTCTGTGGAACTAGTCAAAATTTAACTCTGGAAATATATGTTCTGTAATTCTTCTATATCTAAAACTTCAAAAATTGAGGCTGAGGTATGATTGTAATTTTTTACCTCAATTCCATTTAAAAAAATCAGAATGTTGCTTCTCTTCTTACTGGTTTTAGAGATTTTCTGTGGGGTTTTTGCAGAAGCTAGAGTATCTTGATGGGCATAAAGACAGACTGAGGTTCCTAGACTGCTAGTATGCTTTCTGTTTTTGCATAACCTCTTGTAATACAATCATCAATTTAAAGACCTTTATAAGTTGAAAAAATATTTCAAAGTACTCATAAATCTAGAGACACTGGACTGAATTATTAGAGGTGCTGAAGATCCTCAGAAAAACCCAATAATACTAATCTGCAGGCTGAATTTTCTTTGCCTTCCAACAGACAACACTTTTGCAGGAGAAATGACGCAAGGGGTGCTGTCAGCTCTTCTTATGTTTGTTGCTGGCTTTTCTCTACAGAAGAGGACTTTTTTATAAGACAGCAAGGATTATCATCCGTCCAGAATTTTTCCCATGCCCAACTTTTCCTTCTGGAACTCTTGACTCTGAAGCAAGAATAAGCAACTCCTGCATAGTCTTTTCAGTGAAAACTAAAGAATGCTTCTTTGTTATGGAGCAGTTCTGCTTGCTTTTACTTTGGCAGAAGATCTACTCTTAAATGCCACCAAAACAGTCAGAACGAACCAGATTGGTCTGTGTGTCACGCCATTGGTTCAAAAACAGGTACAGATAAAAAGACTTTAAATGAAAGCTAATGCAGATGGAGAGAATGCAAATTAGTCTACTGCTCTGCACATTAATTCTTCTTTTTTGAGACGCCTTCTTACCTTACACATGGGACTCGTTACAATTCACCTTCAAGTGGAAAAAAAGATAGCAAGACTGATTTCATTTGTCTATCAGGTTTGTACATTTTTGATGAATAGAGCTAGGCATACGGCAAAAACATGATGAAAGTTTAAAAATAATTAGCTTTTGTTCTCTTTGTATCATTTTGATATTCATTTTCAATATGCCTTCAAGCAGGTGGAAAGGATGCAAATGTTCCAGTGAATGTTAAGCTTGCATACTTACGCACTTGTACTTTGTTTCTTTCTTCCAGTGCTGTAGCCCATGGAAGTAAGCAAAGCAACTTTGGGAGTTCATACATATAGACAATGTTTTAAAATTAATTTCTGTACTGTTAGGCGAGCAGTAGACTGTCTTCTTGGGCTAGTGACTTTTTTTCCCCGTTCATATTTCCAACTATTTGTCTTGGCTAATGCATACATCAACTCCACTTACAGCAGCTGCTGAAAATCACTGAAGGTAAAAATATTGTGTGACTGTGGATAGTGTCAACAGTACGCACCGGAGTGATGAAATTCCACTGCCCCGCTATTTACCGCTCCATCAAGTAGTATCTGCGATCTGACAATTATAGAGATGATGCGTCCGTACAAGGTCAACTGAAATGACTCCTGGATCTTCCAAGCTGTGCCTGCAGTCCTATTCACATTTTCACCACTACAATCCACCACGGATTCGAGAAAAAATAATGCACTTCTAGAAAACAACAGCCATATACTTTTTCTTCGATGTTTTGCTCATTACTTCAAGTTGTAAACCCAAAAGAAAATGTTACAGCAATGTACTATATATCTTTATTTAGGCTTTCAGTTACACTAAGAACTAAAAGCACCATCCCTAAGACAGAGGCACTAGTAAGTATCAGAAGTGGCAAGTATCCCAACTCGGTGCAACAGAACTCTGAAGACTTTGATCGTATTCATAGTTCTCCTAGTAACAACTATGAGATCTCCTGAGCAAAAGTACGACACATTCTGGTATTTACAAATATACATAATCAAGAGACCCGATGGATCTGCCATTGAAGAAAAATTGTGTATCCGTAACATTATGACTAAGAAGTAATAGTTCCCTGCTGATGTTTACTGCTCAGCAAAGCTCTGCCATCACCTTTTTCTTTTTTCTTTTTAAAATACTGTTAAATCCATTACTTCGGCACTGATATTTTCTATGCAGGATGTACCAAGCTCCTGCTTCTCATCTTAAAGTGGCACTAGGAACACTAGAGTACAGTGCCTTTTCATCCATTTTTCTCAGTTACGCTTCTTGATTCAGTGCCAAATGATGGTCTGTTGCACTGTTGGCAAGAATATCTCCTACTAGTCTGTACTATCTTTAAAGCTAGGGAGTATGTATCTAAAATAGGCGAAAGTGCAAAAAACCACTTTTGCCATGACTGCCAAGGTTGTTATCTCCAAGTCATATGATATGGACTAGCTTGTACACCTACTCCTGTACTGTCTGTGGGGTGTGTGGTGAGCCACTATCTCTCCTCCACCTGGGTTTTTCTAACCCATACCTGGATGATTCTACTCACCATGGCAGCCACTGGAGCCAGCCACAGCCATTGCAAGCATGAACTAGCACGTGCCTACTGTAGGTGGCTGAAAGACTAGCATCCTAACACAAAACAGAGAAAAAGCTAACATGACACCTCTGGCATACCCAAGCTAGCGTAACACCTCAATGGGTTCATGTCATTTAAGCAGTCATAGAAGTTGGCCAAAGACTTGGGCTCACCTCTTTCAATTAACATTGCATACATATATGGAGGTATTCAGGATAGGATTTTCCTACTAACTTCCATCTAGCTCATTGCTGACAATTCCTTTTTGGAAAATGCTGAGAAACATCTCTTTTTCACTTGTATAAAGTGTTATCAGAAAACATGTTTTACTAGCAATGAAAATTCAGCTTACTGCTCTCACCCTCAGTATACAACAATCCCTAATTTTGTGCTGTTCCAGGAATTAAGGCTCTACTAGCAAAGAGTTAGGTCCAGTATACACTCCATCAACAGAAAACAAACTTGCAAATAATGCCACTTCTTGAAGAGAAAACAGACTGTGAAAAAACCCCAAATGTTTCTTTTAATACATGATAGTGACAGAGAAAAAAGCAAGCCCATTTTAGCTTTCTGCTAGAAAAGTACTCGGGTGGCTCCCAGCTGTTGAAAGAATTTGAGTCCTAATTTCAGGCCATATAAAAATCACACATACACTCCAGTCCAGTCACCATACAGAAAGACTCCGGGGGAAGTCTCCCTAGTGCTACAGACTGCTTTCACATTGTCTTCAACAGAGAGCATTTCATTCTTCAAACGTGAGTTTCGGGTCTTACAGAAAGACATTCCAATAGCCGTTATTTCTTGAAAAATAACTGGGTAAGTTTAAGTGATTTTTAGCAAACAGTAGATAGAGCCATCAGGCTAAGAAGTTGCACTACTGTCCTGGTTTGAGTGACACAGGACTAATTCCTCTTCTAATGCTTGGGAAAACTGCACTTATAGATGACTCTAGTCTCTGAATTGGTGAAATCGTTTACTTTACAGCCAGCTATGGTGTGTGGGTTTCAGGGTCTCAATGTTTCTGAGCTCGTCAGGTGCAGGGATGAGGAGCAGCGAGATCCGGGCACTTGACCCAAGCTGGCCAACAGGATTATTTCATACCATGAACATCACATCCAATATAAATTACAAAGTTGGCTGCAAAGTTCTCTCTCTCCCTTGATGGCGGCAATCCAGAGAACTTCTTGCCCCGGTGCCAGACCCTTGAGACCTTCCCTTCCTCTGGAAGCGGTAGTGCTCACAGTGTCCACCGCTGGGAGTGCACAGCTTCCTACTGATAGAATTGGCCTCAGCCAATAATCCCTGTATATTTCATACTGGTATTGGGATCAGTATTGGTTCTTTAGTATTATTAATGTTAATTGTCTAGTCTTATTCTATTAAATCCATTTATATTTCAACCCTTAGTTTTCCTTGTCTTTTTCCCTGCTTCACCTTCCGGGGTAGGGAGGGGTCATTGGGTAATAGAATAATTGTCTGAACGACAATACATTGTTGTGGGTCCCTCAAACTGTAATAATTACACATAATGCAACAACTTGTTTTTGACAGAAATTGCTGAGAAGAAATTTCCAGAGATCATTACAGCCTTGTTTGTGCAGAGCCAAAGTTAACTTAACAAAAGATGAAGAATATGCCCTCACAAAGCCTCCACCTGATTTTTACAAAAGTAAGTTAGTAATGCTCAGGTCATTGCAAGAAATACTAGTTGTGTAAACGTGTAATTGGAAAGATGTATATATGTGCTAGGAGAACAAAAACTACATACTGATGCACATACAAACATTTTTTGTTTTAAAAGAAAGGCTAAAAATCTCTGAAGAGAATCTATTCAAAAGAACTGACCTGACCTACTGTTAGTTCACATTCAATTCCCAGTTTACGCTCACAAAACCAGAAACACAGTTTGTATGCTTCTAAACACTCTAAACACAAACCCAGTCCCATTTTTACTAGCTTACACACCTGATGCCAGCTTTGGTTTAGCCAACAGGAATGCAATCAGCAGCAGGTCTTATAACTGGACCTATCATCAAAACCAGAAAATAATGCTTTTCTACAGTTGAAACACGTATGGTTCCCATTTAGTACGTTACCAGTTAAGTATGCATTACAGGATCCAGAATCTAGCTGTTACTGCTCTAACTACACTGTACATAAAAAATGTTTGTGAAAACTTGTTTCTTTTCACTTTCATGGTAGACTATGTTTGAAATGTAAATGTAGTATTTATAACTATTTTAAAATACATTTTATTTAAACCTAACACCATCATTACCCATTGAAAAAAACCCATGAAAACAACAGGTTTTTTGTATTTGTCACACTTCAGATCCATCTTACAGGGAGAGACAGAGAGCACACAGACAAGGCAGAACAGTCACGGTGTTTTTCCCAGCAGCCCCAGTGTCTCACTCATTTGCTGGGTGGATTTCACCATGTTAGCCGGTATCTCAAGGTCAGCCTGAGACTCACACATTGGAAGTCTCATGCATTTTTAAAACCAAAATACACAGAAGTAGAAGGTGAGGACTGACTGGCTTCCAAGGCATTACTGTAATGCAAATACAAATAGTAACTGTTTTCAAAAGCAAGCATTGATTTACCACAGCAGCCAACAGGGTTGTATTCCCATTCCCCATATGCAAGCTTGAAAAATCACGTGAAATACTTATTAGAACATAACCGTGCACCTTCCCATGTCCCCTCTTCCCTGCAAGACTACCTAAACTACAGCACAGCTATTAAATAGCTTTGTTTATAATTGTTAGGTCTCGTCTTGGAGCTCAGATGAATGACATCAACTCCCTTCTCTGAACATACCTTGTTTTTCACTTTACAAGTAATTACTTAAAAAAACATTCCACTGTAGTCACTTTTGCTTTGCATATCTACAACATGACCCTTATATTTATATATAGGTAATAAAATGTAATGATAATGAATAAACAAAACCACTCATACTTGCAAGTTAGGCTGCACACATCACAATTTTATAGCAACCTTTTATAAAGCCAAGGGAAAACACATTTACATGAGTGAAGAGTTATTTAAAGCAAAAGGGAAATCTGAAAAGTAAAATTCTTACCCTAAAAAACTCTTTAGTGGAGCCAGAATCTAATGTCCCATAAGCAATTTCTGTTTGCTTGGAAAGATCCTCTGCACTTTCAATGGGAGACACCATCCTCTCAACCGTCAGGAAGGCAGCTAAGTTAGCCGTGTAGGATGAGATTATGATGAGGGTAAAGAACCACCACACACCTCCAACAATGCGCCCAGACAGGGATCTAATAACAAGTATGAAATGGATTTGTAAAGTGAAATGAAAGTCCTAAAAAGGAACACGTTATCACTTTTATGAGGCATTATATTACAGGGAAGCATTTCAGGCTATCTCTTAGCGCAGCTCTGCCTACTAATCAGATGGGAAACCAAGGCATACTCCACTACATCTCCTGGACTCTGCTGAAATCAGGACTCCAGAGTTTACTTGAGGGAGAATTTAGTGATCCAGTTCTTCAAAGTTCTGAACACCCTGAAAGGAAACTGCTCCCATCATAATGTTCTGTATTTAACACAGAAGCTTGTCATTCCCTCTGAAGTGAATTTGTGTGACATTATGAAGAGGATCAAACAAAATCAGTGAAACAGAGCTTTCAGATAAACCAGTATGCCCTTAAAAATTAAGTGCCTTTAGCTTGCTTATTTTCCTAAGACATTCAGACAAAGACTGTTTCCCACAAACT
Organism: Chionis minor; assembly: GCA_013398295.1. NCBI lineage: Eukaryota > Metazoa > Chordata > Aves > Charadriiformes > Chionidae > Chionis > Chionis minor. The sequence continues at coordinate 1,727,181 of VZSF01008499.1, read as the reverse complement.
GATGGCTTATGCTGCTGCGGACAATCTATACTGAGAAACAAATAGCATTATTTGCAATAAAAACTGGCTCAAGGGCCATAAACTAAAAAGTGCACACAACTTTTGAAAGATACACACATTTAACAAACTGAGGACTGAACATGAAACAATTGGTGGTAACACAGAAAAATGGTGAAGAAAGTATATTTTAAAATAATAATAATCTGAAGGTTTTAACTGCCGCAGGTGGGCTCTTACGGATCTTTGTTTTGCATGTCCTGCTCAAGAAGAGAGAAGAAAAGAGAACTCAAGAAAATATATAAAACAGTATATAGCGTACAACTAGAGAAATCAAATTATTTTCAATAGCAGAAAATTAACAGAAGAGAAATATTGATGTTGTCATTACTGGCAAACTTGACATTTTTTCAATGATCCCTTAAACTTTGAAATTACTTACTACTTTGTTTCCAAACACGACATTACAGGAAGGGGTATAAAATCTTTGGAAATGTGCTTAATTATTTGGCAGAAATGTGCATGTAGTTGAAAGTCTAGTACTAAGGCGTTGCAGCAGCTTAAGTATGTCTTGATGTGTCCCCTCTATCTATTAAGTAAACAAATTACAAATAATTCACCCAGCCTACCGTATTGTGAAGGAGATTTCAAACTGGTCCTGACAAAATATTTATACAGATATATAGACAGATATAACTCTTTCTATATATATATATATATATAAACATGATAGTTATGTGAAGCTGATTTATTAAACTGGGAACAAAAATAAATAGAACCAATTCTGGACAAATTATTTTTACTAAGTGCTAATGTATGCAATCTCGATGATAATTCAGATATTAAAAGATTTATTCCATGTCACAAGAGACTCACGAATTCACTCTACTACATGAAAATCCAGACAGATACGGTCCAGAATATGTTATTAAAAAGGACCGTGGAAAATAATTTTTTCTAAGTTCCTTGTAAAATAAGATGTATTCTACAAACATGCTTTCTGTCACCTTTGAAAAAATACTACATACTTATTTTGACATGGAGGTAATCTGACTGTTATTATAAAATAATTCTACAATTAAAAGATTGAATCGTATGACAAATACATATTTGCAAAGTAAAATCTCTGACAATGTGTACTTAATAACTGTTGATTTTGTAGCACTTTGTATTGTAGTGATGACACCTGTTATAAATGATAATAATCTTCAAAAGCCCCTGATCTGTCAGCAAAGTTGCCACCAACTTTGTAAAAAAAGAGTAAGCTCAATGTCAATTCAGACATTATGTTCCCACATGACATTGTACAAGTAAAATTTGTTTGGGTGTCACTTGTATTCAAAATTTTCCCATAAGGTCTGTCCCAGTTAAATAAATCATTTCTTTTTTTATAGACATTTCAAAAAGTTTCTAAAGATTGGTAATTATACACTACTATGAACCCACACTTAACAAGCACCTCATTCGTCAGATCATTAAATACTAAAATAACAAATTCTGTGCACAATTACATAAATTTGTGCACCACATTTTATACTTACAAAGGTATTATATGGCAGCACTGAGAGTACACTCACAGCCCCAAAAAGATGAGGATAACTTTGCTGTAAGTTATCATTATCTTAAAAGTATATCATTCTATTCTATTCTATTCTATTCTATTCTATTCTATTCTATTCTATTCTATTCTATTCTACTCTATTCTATTCTACTCTATTCTATTCTGTTTGTGTGCTACCCACGATTGCAACATGGAGACTACTATTGCAGATCAGTTTCCAGGTGGTCCAGTCTTACTCAGCATCACTTTCTATGGCAAAGTCAGGAAGCCCTAGTTACTTGTCTGCTCTAAAATTCTTACAGTGGTTGTCATTTTTATTAGAGAAAGGATAGTAGCAATAGGGCACAATTCAGCTTCTCAAAGATATTTTGCTGATTCCTGAAGATACTCCTTTTCATGTCTACTCTGATTCATTTCTGGGGAGTTCAAATTCCATAGTGATAGTTTTAGTGCAAGAACAAAAACAACGCAGGTGTTTTCAGCCCTTTTCTACTTTTATAATAAACAGATAACATGCAAACTAACCAATTCCCTCAAAAATATGTTTGCAATGAAATAAAGTGCTGTTAAACACTTCGCTGGTATTAAAACTTAAAGCTCCAAAATTATTCCAGTTTCCTGCACCTTTTATGATGACCATTTTCTACCACTACTCTTACATAACCTTTGAAAAGTTATCAAGCTGTGCACAATAACTTTCATGCTTTAATAGCCAGTAAAATAATAATAATAAAAAAGATCGTTATTCTACTATGGCCTTGATTTAATAAAAATAACTTTGTAGCTAATAGGGGACTTCGCAGACAACTAAACCTGTGAAATGTGTAATCGATACAAAAACCTCACAGGACTGAAATTAACAGAGCTTCTCACGACCTGAAACAATTTGCTCTCTCTTCACTGTCTTGTTTCTTGCATACAATTCTTATTGTGTTACATGCCAAATCTGTCGTGCCTTTCATTGTAAAGGTTGGCACATCTCAGTGTGATACGCCAGACTTCACACAGAATTGCTGAAGTTCCCACACAATAAATGTTCTGCCATTTCTGCAGCAGAACAACTTGAAAACCTCCTGTTGCCTTTTGGGATGCATGACTTAGGTATAAGAAATGCTCCCTCGCTGTGATTTATTTTTCACACTAACCACTAAACTCACTAGAAGTTGACCTGCTCCCTGTCTTTCTTTAGGATGTTTAGAAGAAAGCTAAATTGCCTAGTATAATTAGGTAGGTCTTCTGATTTGATTTCCTTAAACCCAGTTGCCCTGTTTCACTTGTTAATATAGTTCCTTCAAGCAGCAAGTAGTTATTTATCTACCTACTTACCACTTTGCTGAATCAAGGCTAGAACCTCTTGTGCACAAGGGAAATAGAATATTTAATGAGCTGCAAAGAAATTAACGCAAGTGCTTTACAGTTGTCCCTGATAAAGTAGGTGAAAATCCATGAGGAATTAAGCATTTATGAACTGGACCTTCAAATTCATTTTAGCAGTTTCCTTTGTGACTTTTCTAAAATTAGGCCAGTGTTTTGCAACTATTCACATCAAATTAGAGCCATCACATGACTTTTATTTCAGTTCAAGGCTCTCCTGCAAAAAAGCAGTGGGTTAATAACTCTGTTATGGTATGTAGTGAGTTCTAGAGGGAACGTGCTGCCTGTGTAGTTCGTGACTGGTATGTTACCCTTTTTTCCCATTACAGTTGTTGTGAACCATATGCACTGTCAACTGTAAAATGGGAATATGCAGCAAAAACACGGTACCCCTCCAAGAAGGCATGGAATGACTTGAACCTTATGCATTTCACAGTCTCTGCATGGTGTATATAACTTCACTTGGCAAACTTACGATCGACGTTAAGACAGTATCGATCGAATACGTCATGACCCTATGTCACAGACAACTGCTTTTATTTCAAGAACTTTTGTGATTTTAGGGAGGGAAAAAACATAGCAATTCATTTATTTCTGAGAGTGAAAATATATGCACCATGAACCTCCTCTAGCTGAGATGGCCGAGACGAAAAATGCACAAAGTTGAAATGGGCGAGTAACCAACCTTGGCGAAATATCGCATCCTTGCTGCATAAAGGCACCCAGGGAAAACCAGAGACTATTAAATATCCCAAATTCATTAGTTGATTCATTAGTTTGCGTTTCTCTTCCATCTTCAAATTCCTCAGTGTGCCACTCGTATGGGCTAAATCTGCTGACCAGGAATAAAACTACACTGACCCCAATGTAGGCAAAAACAATGCACATCCAGATCTCATATGCTAACGGATCAAGAAATGAAAACACTCCTGGCTTGGACTTCTGAGGCTTCTTGATCATTATGGATATTCCCAGGCTCATAAAGGGCTTTGAGAAGTCAATCACTTCTTCTCTCACCAATGTTATAGTTAATGGAGCGATTGCAATATCGGCTTTCTGTAAAGGAAGAAAAAAAGCAAATAACAGCTAATACAATGATCGGAGCAAAGAACGGTTTAGTTTCTATTGCATTTCACAAATGGAAAATAGGGCAGCAGGGACACCAGCAACATTCATTCCACCAAGAACACCCTATAGAGAATTTCAGAAACTTTTAGTTGAAACTCTTCTTACTGAAATGCATATAACCACATGGTTGGTATATTCCATGCTTCCCGTTTTACACATGGCCTTTTAAAAGTATATCACATTTAGAAGTGTTAGTAAAGTACGTTGCCTTTCACCTGATCAGAAGGATGAAATACGCATTCACTTCCCTCCAACTTCATTTGCATTTAAAGCCTAATTACATGCTTTACTTTCAGAATTTTTCACGACAACAGAAATTAATAATTCTCTGTCAAAGGAATTAGATAACTTGCCTCTACTCTACAGAGAAAAGTAAACCAAAGCCCTCTCCCTCCATCAGTCATCTTTAATGGCTTTATTAGAAAATATTTTCTTACCCCATAAACAAGTTCTCCAACCATCCCATTCCAGATTTTCGTGTCTGCATCCCTCGCCCCATACTTGCCATCCCCGACAATTGTGAGCTTATATTTGAAGCCACAGTGTTTAGCAATTTCTGTAGCTAAGTCCACACAATAGCCCTCATATCGATCATTTCCTTCAAGCATTTCGTGATTTTTCTTCATCATGACGTATGGGGACTCCTGCACAGAAAGAATGTGCCTTAGCTACTTGGTAAAGAGACAGATATATCAGTTGTGCTCTTCATACACTAATATGTTTCCTTTTACATGTGAAAAAAAGAGAGAAGATAACATCTGAATCATACATGCTAGGTATATTTTAGTTATTAACATGACATGTCCTTAAAAAATTAAAAGCTGCATTCTCCACAGTCATACATAAATAACAATACTTACAGGTATAGTGATTCCCAGCAGTATGTTAATAATGACCATGAATGTTAACAGGTGTTATGCATTCAAAGAAGAAAAAGTAAGTTCCAAAATCAGTTTCTTTCTCTCATACAGTTTGGATGGAAGAAGGCAAAGGTGTTTAGTTGCTTTTGTTGCTGTCTTAATACAAGAAAATTCCTTCCTATTTCACAACCACATCCCTCCCTGGGAAAACAGTTCAGGCTCTCCAGGCTGTATCTTTATTGAATTACTACACAAACAAGAGGTAAGATATCTATAACTATGCAGTAAAGTTCTATCATCAGCAAAAATGGTGATGAGTCATAAGTTGTATTAAAGTAACGTTATCTCCTCTTTGCTCAGTTATTATCAAACTATTCTTGCAACCAGTGAAATAGCTATGCTAGTCTGTGACTTGTCCAAACTGATAAAGAAGCTGTGTAATATACAGAAAAACGGTGTTCTATGACAGTACATAATGTTATTTTCTACACAACTAGAATATAACTTTTCATGTTTTATTTTGCACTTCACCAACCTAGAGCAGCTACAATTCTGAAGCATAAAAGCAAGTCCTTTTGCTGTTTGGAAAGTTCGATTCTCTAAAACTAACAATATGGTTGTGTCTCCCAGACAAAGTTCTTCTCCTTTGAAAGCAGGTATTAAATTTCTGTTTTCAGGTCTAAAAATTTTAACTTTCTAGGATGTTCACTGAATGACCGTTTCTGTTCTACAAAACAAAACTGAACACTGAATCACATACATTTCCTTAATTTCCAGATTTTATTTACGCATCATAAGTAACAGGTCACAACCTCAAATAATTAAAAGACAATACATTGAGACTAACATAATGACGAGAAACAAATCACTGTAGGACAGACTGCCTTTTGACAAAATATGAGGTTAATTACCAAAATAGTGGTGACAATAATAGTCTTATTCTCTAGTCCTGAAGATTCATTTCCAAGAGGGCCATCAAGAGGATTCACAACCATTTTGTCCACTTCACTCCAATATCCAATCTAAAGAGAGTTTATAGGATGCACAGACACCAGTGAATATGAACTTTCATAGAAAAGGTAAAGCATATTATTACTATGCCCTCGATTTATACTCACAGAGAACTATTTTATCTATGGATTTACCAGTGTAAATATTTCTATATATGAAGTTAAAGACTATAACAAATAGTAAAAAGATTGAACTAATTATATTTGTTCGCATTAATTTGTCTAATACAGATATACCATTTCCATTCACATTTTAAGAGGTGTGTGATCTGCATCACACACTGTAGGTTTGAAAGAGTTATGAGATACTCCAGATGAAAGACACGAGAAACTGGATTTTCCTGAAAGGTTTGGAATTAGAGCAGAAAGATAAACACATTTAAAGAGACATCACTGAAAAGCTGCATTCGCTATTTGTCTGTCATTCAGAAGCATATTTCCCCAAATACTGGCTCACATTTAGCAATTCAGATCAGAAAGCAAAAAGTTTAATCCACAAAACTGAAAGGAAAATATTCTTACGTAGTACTTACCAGAAATAACAACTCATATTTATTAGAAAGAAATAACATATTTTTACTTTGTTCTGTAAGACCCTTGTAGATACACCTATGAATAAATATTATCACAATTCATGCTTTAATTGATCTATAGTGTCTCATTACCTACCTTAACCCGTCGCTTAGCATGATAAAACCTTTAAAGACACTGTAAGACAATTCAAATTACCTTCCGAGGACCAGTACTTTTGAGCTCCATGATGTTTATTGTAAAATTGATTCTCTTTCCATTCTGATCAAACTTTATATTCCCTGTCAGACCTTCCACCTGAACCTATACAGATGAAGATGAAAGCAGTAGAGGAATTAAGTCTGTTTCTTTTTAGAAAATGCATTTTGCATTTCCAGAAATGATTACTGATTTTTGAAAAACATTCAGTTTAGATGCTTTTCCATATGCAATATATTATCTTAGTATGAGACACGTTCCTGAGGAGTTCACTTCCACATTATTCCCAGCAAAATCCAGGCAGGTTAGAAGACTGGCAGGCTCTTTTCAAGTATTTATAGAGAATTTCACACATGCACTCATCCCAGCATTCACTCTAGGGAAGCTACCTGTTTCAATGCCCTTTCTATTTCTACACCGTGACCCCAGGGCACAGCTGGATTTGCAAGACAATCTCCAGCATTTCCTCTTCTGGAGATCTCAATCCTCTGTTTACGCAAATTACGGAAAGCTTCTGTCATCACTTGAACAGCATCATAGGTCAGAGCAGATGTATACTGAAAAGAAGTGAAAATACTTGACTCAAAACCAGCTTCAGCTTCACTACACCTTCCAACCCACTTGTAAATGCATTAAAAAAAGAAAGATATTAAAAATAAAAAGGACACTAACACATAGCTGAAATCACACCAGTTTTTCTTTGGTTTGGAGGTCACTACCTTCTGAGTGGCATCTATGCAAGTTAATGAAGTCTGGTACATCACAACTGCTAGGGACAGTGCTAAGAAGTCTAAAGTGAGGATTTACAGCTGTTTTCAGTGTGAATTACATTCCTTTCTCACTACGACTGTGTAACAGTTCTGTGTGCAGATATGGCTGGAAGTCCATGGAGGTGAAAGGAGGAGGAAAAAAAGTAATTTCCGCTCTCTAACTTGAGTTAGCTTCTAAAAATAAGAAATTGTTCTTCTGATTACACTCTTCATGAAATTGCATTTATATACAGTTCTCTAGACTACATCTCCTCCTACACTGATACACACAAAACCAAATAACGTATATTTGTATATACGTCTGCTTAAATTTTATCTGTTAAATACAAAAAAATCAGGGGTAGCTATTTTCAAGTATGCAAAACCTTGTCAACACCATGCAAAACCAGGTTTTGTGCTGAGATGTCTGGAAGAAGTAGTGCCCCTCAAAGAGCAATAAAGGCGACGAAGAGCCCCATGTTCCTAATCTGACACAATATAAGGAGCTTTACAACTTTTGAGACGTAAAGAGAAGAATCCTGCAAACACATGCATCAGAAGCTGGGGCTAAACAGTCAAAAGAACGTATCTTCAGTGACTGGAAAATTTTACATCTTAACTAACTAAATGAACAGAAACCACAAGTGCACGTACACCAAGGGCTTTGTTGGATGGGCTTTATGAGTCCAGAACATTGCAATTATGCCAAATATAAGGGACATTTTTGGAAATATGGGCCAGAATATAACTACTTACAGCCTTATGAATGAATGCAATGATCCCTATGAAGGCTATTAGATGCTGAAAATATATAAACTGTAAAGTAGAGAGAAATGATATATTGGGTCTTTGCTTCAATGGCTCAGACTTTAATGAGAATTTTAATTAGCTAGCTCAAGTCATGCAGAAGGCTCTTGTAATTGTAACCATGGCAGGCTCCTGAACTGAGGTCATTTTTGTATGCAACTGTTGAACCTTGGAGAGGAAGAAAAGGAAGGTGGAACTCTTTTTTTCAGATATTCAAGCTTACTGGGTGATTAATGTGAATCTTCTCACAAAAGTTCTCTTGGTGACTTGTATGGAAATCAGAACAGCAGAAGAATGAAGTGAAAGACTGGCTGGAACCAACACTACTTTCTACTCCTGCAGCAGCAGTGATTAAGTGGTGGACATGGATTTGGAGCTAAGGAGAAGGTAACAGAGAGAAGAGAAAGGACCCTGACTCATTTTTTTGTGACTGACTAGCAATACGTCTTTAAGTGTAGCTCTTTGCAGTACTTATTGTATCGCACTAGCATTTTGAGAAACTGTGGATATAGCACTGTCATTAACCATTGAAACATACTTTGGGTAGGAGAGAGAACAGAAGCTTGAAATTCAAAATTTGTAGTGCTAATTCAGTTATTCTACTTTTCATTTGGTCACTGGGATATGTTTAATGTATTATCTCAAGAATATCAACCCTATAGTATATAATTACTGGCCTGAATATTCACAACTCAGTCATATATTCAGTTTGTGTTTCTGCCCATCAATATATATCTGTATGTGTACACATGCCATCACATGTATAAAAGCCACATGCTTTAATGTAGGTTAAGTCAACTTTAATCTAAGGATCTCAAAATATTTTACAAGCATCTTACACCTTCATGTCGTTGGAAATGTCATGAAAGCAAACAGCCCATGCATCATTTCTTACTGCTTTATTCCACATACATTTCAGCGCCTAACAACCTCCATGGGGCTCATTAAAACTATCTATAGCTTAATGAATAGATGTAAAGTCAACAAACTAAAACAAAGCAAACTCATTACCATAAACAAGAAATGACAGACAGATAACCGGCTCATGCAGGGGGGTGTCTGTGTGTGTGTTTGTGTATGTCTGCGCAGTAAGTAAAACTGTCATACGTTAAAGGATGCATTAGCCCTGTCTTGATTCACTTTGTATTATACTGGAGATTCATCCATGTTCTGATCTGCATTACTGAAACAAGCGGGAGCACTATTTGGAATATTATTCTGTAGAAGTGGGATGGGTTCTTACAGCCTACTACTTTTACAGCAGTGTAAATATCCTAACCTCACTTCTGCTTCTTTCAACTTTACGTGACAAAATCAGCAACTTTAATACAAAATGGTATAGGTACTACCCTACAGTTCCTACAGAATCACCCATATTAATTAAATCATTGCAAAGAATATGCAAAAAAAATCTTGCTTCTCATAACTCTAAAATGATTCTAATAATAAGCTGGTAATATAAATTATAATATAATGCACAGAAGCGCCTAAGGAGTTTATGTTATTTGCTATGAAACATGGATTGCATGCATGTTATATAAAAAGAACTCTCCCTCTCTAAATAAATGCCCCAATTGCCAAGTAGAGAAAACTCAAGGTCCATACACAATTTTATTCAACTTAAACCATACTATAGACCTTAATAAAATTTGTAAGCTGCAATTGCAAAGATGAATTTGAAAAGTAAAGAAAAAACAAAATCATTTCAGACTAAGAAAAAGATATTAATCATGTGCTGTCAAAGAAAAATCAGCAAGATGTTGACTTTTGTAACTTCAGCTGTTTTCCAGTATTCAGAAGATACCAGAAATCCTTAACTAAAATGCGCATCATCCTATTTTGTACAATCAGTAACTGAATCTTCTGAAGATGAAATTGCAAAAGATAGCCCCAGAAGCACAAGAATTTTTTGTATCTATTTTAACACTGTAAGATATTATAAAAAGATGTAATGTTAGCCTGTTCGCCCTGTGTTTAACCCAATGCCTGTCCATCCTGGCCTGTGATGAAAACATAAAGTTGAGAGATATCCTTGGAGATTTAAAATATAACATTAAAAGAATATATTGGAGAAGTGGAAAAGAAATGAATATGTGAAGACATAAATGGGGGAATAAAAAAGAAAAAAGTGAAGTATTCTGAATCACAAGAAGTCAAATTATTTTTCTCTCAATTTGTATATCTGCAATGTCTAAATCTACCCTTGATATACTAGTTGGTTTTTTTTACAGTCAGAGAAGAGAAATAAGCGTTTTAAGGTGTGATTCACTTGACTTGTTAGACATCATCTTTAAAGTGAGATGAATCATGCCTTAGATTCCATTAATTCTATCTTCAGTGACTTCTGAGACTACTGAAGGAGTACAGGACGATCAGCTTAGATACATATGTCTACATTGTAGACACACTAAAAACAAATTAAAACCACTCAAGGGGACTATGAACTAGCCATTCAGCCCTAATCTAACACAACGGTGAGAAAGACAAACAAAATAATAGGATATTTTGGCCAGAGACTGTACCAGCCAAGTCAAAGAACACCGTGCTAGTGTACAAGACACTGGGGAGATCTCGGCAAGAACAGCAGATCCAGCATCGACGGAGGCTGAAACCAGTCTGAAACAGGCACAGAAGGTTCCTCACCATGTAGGAGGAGCTGCTATTGGGACAGCAGGAAAAGGGACACTCACTTCACTAAGAGGTTCAGAGAAAGGACATCTAAAATCAGATGCAAGTATTTTTCCTTGGAGAGAGGTAAGATTCAAAGAGAGGTAATATAGGAAATGTTCTTAGTTGCAAGAGCAAGGGGGTAGAATCAATGGGTATAAGCAAATGTTCAGCATTTTTCCTTATATTTAAACAATTTAAATATACTTGAATACCAACAAATATACATCAAAGGCAGTAAAGACACAAACTGTGTGTCCTTATAGCTTGCAGGTACATTAAATGTTCAGCTTACTGCTCTATACTAGCGATTTTTTTTCCAATGGTTGTCTACAGATTTTATCACCCTGTTTGTAATACTTCGCTGAACTATAACACAGACTAAATTGGCATATCAAACGGTCTCTTGTTTTAAAACACTTTACAGCTTTATTTTGCTTTGAGAATTATATTCAATAAAATCTCTCATCTGAATTTTGTGCATTTTTCCCACAACAAAGTACATCTCTACTTGAGTGCTAGTATATACCACAAAAGCAGAATTGCCTTCTCATAGTACTTTGTACAATAATTGTGCTTTTTGGTCAAAACATTCACAAAACTCTGTTAAATTGTTTGCAATTTCAGAAGTAACTGCTAGAGGCTGGTATACAGACATAGAAGCACTCCTACATTTTTATATATTCTATATAAAAAATAGGTATATACATATATAGACCCACAAGCAAAAAGAATGAGAGAGTTATTTGTCAAGAACTAGTGAAGGAACTGAGCAACCACCTCCTGCGACTTCCAGTGTAGTTAAACTAATGCAACTTAGGCAGCTCTTTCTTAAGGGTCTTTCTTTAACTAATGTATCTGGGGGCTATTTTGAAATTACATACACTTTGGAAAACATTCGAAAGTGGCCTAAGAGATGAAAGAGTTAGTTGAAAGTTCAGTAATTGATAGGAAATGGCTATCTCCTTCAAGATCACTTGCGACACCTTGCATACTGTCATGACAGAGCATAGGGATGCAACCCGTCTCTTTCAAATATTTGACGTTGTCAAATATTGCACACGTACATGTCATTGTAAATCCAGATGGTTTTTAATTGTGCCCATAGTCGTGTGTGGTTCTCGTTTGTTCTTTGCAGGCACGAGCGTGAGCGGGGTGCGTATGAAGCAGCAGCATGTGGGGCTGGTTGCCATTCACGCTGCAAACCGGCTTTAAGCACAGCAGCACCTCCGCTACCTGTGGGCATGTTTCAAACACTGGGGACATGAGGGAGAGGTCAGGGAGCCCAGAAAAGACTGAATGCTTGCCTCTTCCTCTTTGATCTTTACGTTAGAATGGAGCTCTCATGAAAATAGGCAGCCTTTACTTGCTTCCAGCTGAAAATAATTACACATATGTGCAAGATATTTGGAAATATCAGCTGATTCTAATTTTTTTTACAACAATCCTGGTCCTGACTCAAAGGGAAAAGAAATGAGCAAAACTTAAAATAACTGGATTTTTAATTTTTTCTTAAATTAATCCCAATAAAGATGGGGTTAGAGATCAAGGCCTATTTATATTAACAAATATACTATCTTTATTAAATTTTGTTTCCAGAGGTTGTCAGATCAACTTACATTTTGATCATCGCCTTTATTTAAATGCAATTCCGGCATTCTGTGTGCACGGAATAGCTACACGAATAATAGGTATTTTTGCTCAGAAATGCCAGAATGTTTTGGGCAGAACATCAGACGCAAAGAACACCTTAAGCAACCTGTCACCTTCAAAAAATTTACGTGTTCAGGACCAAAAATGCTATCTAGAAAACTGTGTGATTTAGTGATGTATTTAAGTTCTTTAACTACCTCTTGTTTGGTTTAGAAGGGCTGCTTTCTGGGCACATCCAGAGCAGCTCTGGTTTCTAGCCCAGTAGCTAGGCGCCTGCGTAAGCCTACATCCCTGGAAGTCTAACTCCTCTTTGAAAGACATGCTCATAGCACATCCAGCAGACTGGGGCACTCAAATTATCCTAGAACTCCCGCTGGAAGATATTTAAAAGGGAAAGTGACCTTCTTTCACTCCTTTTAAAACAGAATATAGCAAAGATCACAAGATTTATGAATCCCAAGGTGCTTGGCCTTTCTACCTATTTCACCTACTGCTCTAATAGCAAGGAGATTCCTGGACTGTAATTCCTCCCCTAAGATTACTTCCAATCCAGAAGAACACTCTTCTCACTATAGTCATCAGAAGTGCTAATTCAGCACAAAAAAGAGCGCAGGTACCTGCTTTTTGTATTTTTTTTTTTTATTATTTTACACTGAGGACAGAGGCTTTAAAATATTTTGCTCTTCCATTAGATTTAATGCAATGGCCAAAAGGAAGAGATAATGCTACTGTAAAATAGCTGTTTCTTCAAAATACCAGAAACTGTCAGAGAAGAAAAAAATTATGGATCTGGGCAAGAGTCTTAGAAACAAAGTGAACCCTCCATCTTCCAGGAGGAAGCAGAACAATGCCAGATCTTATTAATGGCACTGGCATTCAGATCTATCAAAGTTCCAGACCTTTTTCTGTTCAATAGAACAGGAAGCCAGAATGCATGTCTTGCACTCATTCAGGAGTGTTAATAGAGAACCTGAGTGGGAATTTACCCCATCCCATTATCCAGAAGGTCAAATTAGCCTAACATTGTGCCCCTTTTATTTGCTGAAAATGCATTATAGAGAAAGAATTTTGCCATGTCAGACAATCTTAGAAATCCTTTGACCTTCACCTCAACTAAGCCACCTGTGCCCACAGAAAGATGGGCTTTCAGAAATGTCCTGCCATTTACTCTGGGTCCACCACGTTGTTTTGTCTCAGCTTTTGTTGATCATGGCCAATGGACCTAAAGCGCACAACTGGTGAGATGATCACTCAGAGAGCGGTCAGTAACAATGCTAAGAACGGTGCGCTGCTGGACAAGGCTTTTATTTTGCTGTTGCTCCAATAATCATGTATAAGCAATGTAAAGACAAAGAAATACTGAAGCAGACACCATGTTCTGCAAACAGCCAGTGTCGTTAAAAACAACATGGCAATTTTTATGCTAGCATTAAGAAAAACCAACCACCACAAAACAAAAAAACATTGACAGCTGTAGCCCTTTTTTCTCCATCTACCATACTATGCTGTGTTACAAAAATATCTTTCCGCTAAACACTTCTTAATGAGAATGAGTAACTATCAGGTATTAAGATCTTGAAAGGAATACAGTAGCTTTTAATACAAATCTTCACACCGTATTTTTTTTCTCTACTTTATACATTTCCTTCTCCTTCTGAAAATTCCTAAATAATTAAAAATAAATAAATCAGGAGGACACCCAATCTCTCCTTACAGTAAAGGCAGAAACGATTCTAAATGATTCATAATTTACATATTTGTACAAATGTAAATTGTACTTTCCCTACATTTCTGTAACAACTTCTTTGAAGCTCAAATCGTGGAGGTTGTTAAAATCTCCAGTCATTACTCAATGCTGAAAAGTTTATTATCTAAACTCACTTCTTTTTATTAAGTTCCTTAAAAAGACTATTAACTCTTGCCCTATTCTTTCCCTTTTTCTAGAAGCTTTTTAAACCCTCCCAATTCTCAAACCTAAAGCTTATTCCTGGTGAACTTTATATCAGCAAAGAAACCCCCACAGAGCTTGACAAAAAATTAAAACCAATTACTGGGGTTTCAATCCACAGAGCTTGACAGAAATAACAAAAACAATTATTTGGATTTGAACCCACGGCATTTTACTTATAAAAAAAGATGTTGTCTTCCACTCCATGCTACTCCAGAAAATATACATACTGACAAAATAAATAAGATTTTACAGTTATCTGTGTTATTTTACTACTAACCTTAAACAGAATACACTTGCAAAACAGCAGTGCCTCTGACAATAAAATCATCTTTAATTTACTGTAAACCACAAAGACCATATACCTTTTGAATTGTCACCATACAAATACCTAAAACCTTTTTCTTCAAGGGTAAGCTAGAGACAAGCATGCCAGTCTTAAGTGTTAAAAGACAGGATGATCTGGTAGCAACAGATGAAGCCTAAGAAATTAGACCAAGTAGAAAAAAGTAAAGCAGAGAATGAGAACAAAATGTACAAACAGGAAGGCAAAAAGACTTCTCTGAAAAATTAAGCTGGAAGAAATGGATTTGAAGCAGCTGGTATGAATGTTTAAAGCGTTGAAGTGGGGCATTTGTTGGTAGGCGTTTTTGGGGGGGTGGTTGTTGTCTTGTGGGTTTTTTCTTTTTTTTACTGCCTTACCCTAAAAATACACTTGAGTCTCTTTAAATTCCTATGTTCTATCACAAAAGTCACTTTCTCTTCAAAAATTGATCTTAAGTCTTAAATCAGGAAGCATATGTGACTTACAGCACATATAAATTTTAAAATATAAAATGTTCTTTTACTAAAATATTTACTGAAATACAGTCTTCAATCACTGCTCTTTTTATGATAAAAATAGTCATCCAAGCATTATTAACTATGGTAAATATCCTTGAGTGAGCTTTTAACCAAGAGAAATTTATTGAGATTACGATAAAAACGTATTCCAGATCATTTTCTAGTAAAATAATCCATGGTTGGTGCAATTAATGAAAATGGTAGAAGAAAGATTAGAGATCAGATCATTCTGTATAAATGTACTCATACTATAGGAATGACAAGAACCTCAGAGTTCCATCAGGCTCTTCAGCTATATTATTTTTACTTACAGTCAACAGAAAGTCCTACATAGATTAATGGAAATAAACTATCTACTCTAGAAGCTGAACAACAATGCAACAGAAATTATTCTAAATTGAATTTTCATATTAGATTGGAATTTTTGACTAGTCTATTAAATAAAGCCACACTAAATGATCTTTTAGTGACCCTCAGTGCTTTTCCTCCTCCCTTATTCCCCAGACCCAAGAAACATCTGGCCATAGATGCCTCTCCAGCTCTGAGCTGCCACCACCCTTCTGTGCCTTTCAGTTACATCCCAACAGGCTCTTTCCACTTTGCTAACCCCCTTTTTGAATGACACATTCCTCCTCCTACTGCTTTCAGCTTTGTGTATCATTCCTCCTTCTCCTCTTATCCTCACTTCTCCATCAAGTTCTCCTGTCCTAAATGACACTGATCTTGGTGAGGCCAGAGGCATGCCTGATCTTGCTGAGCACTTGGACCATGAAGGAATAGTACTTTTGTTCTGTTTACATCAACCATATGCAGGTGAATTGCTCGTTGAAAAAAGTGATGAAGAGTTCCTGGGAAAACAGGAAGGAGGAATCCATTGAACTTTATTGGCTGAAGGTCCTTAAACACTTTAATTACTAAGAATACGGGGATTCAAAATCAAACAAAGCTGCACAGAGACATGAGGACTTGGCTCTTTAGTTTTCTGAACCCTGGCAAATACTTTTGCTTTAGCGCAGTTCATCCACTTTTACTTGCAAGGTCGAAGGAGCTGGGTCAATAGGCCCTTTGTACATCCAAGACAAATCTACAGATACCGCCTCAAACCACACGCTGCTTTCACTGACTAAATGTTCCATGCTTTAATTGAATTTTCCTTAAAAAAACACAAAACCACAACAAAACCAAACAAACCAACTATGCTGGAATGAGTGATTATTTATGCAAAAGAGCCTTAAGCTATTAAAAAGAAGCATGAGGTTTAACACTGTAATTTTTTAGGCCTACCTTTTTCATATATATTTTTGCAAGTAGAGAAAATTGAATACTGGGATTCAAAAGCCCAGTGAAACCAGGTAGCTAGAATACCAACTGCTAGATGTATATTTTTTATGCCCAGGAAACCAAAACACAAGGACTGGAAAATACAGGCAGAAAAATCTCACAAACATACAGTTTTAAAAGGGCACTTTAAAAAAAAAAAGTTGTCTCCAGTTGAGTTCTTGATTAAATCACATAATAAATACTGACATTAACTAGAATTTTAAATTCTTACTTATAAATCAATTATAATCTACTTGAATTCAGGTATAATCAAATCATATTGTTCCATTAAAAGTGTACAGGTGCAACAGAGTATCAGTTGTAACTCTTATTAAAATGCCTGGTATTATAAACCCATTTTCCAACACACTGCAATCATAAGAGGCGTGCCCCAAAATGAAGGTATTGTCTAATTCATTAATTGTACACTTTTGCTTAGTCATCTATATCTAGAGCAAATGCCTTCTGAATTTCCAGTCTGAAGGAACGTTTTCATTGTTCTCTTCATTCCTTATTATCATTGCATCATCTAAATTTTAATTATTTCTGCAAGGCAAATAAGTACTTTTATATTTGTCTGCATTTTCTCTGTATTCCATCCTTGAGGCAAATCAGCACCAGCAGAGTTAAACCAGCAGCTTTCAATTACAAGCGTGTTTCTTCCCGACTTACAGTTTAAGATGGGCAGTTTTCAACTTTTCAACTTCATCATAAAGATCATGCTGTTTGGTACTACACAAACACTTTAAATTCTAGAATCACATTAACTTTGGGGGAAAAAAAAAAAAAAAGATTTCCTAATAATTTTCTAAAAGACTAGACGACCTGGGTGTAAAAGACAGGCTTGAAAATGTGAAAATACTAAAGGCAAAATCAGATGGTGTCCTGGTTTTAGCTGGGATAGGGTTAATTTTCTTTCTAGTGGTTGCTGTGTTTCAGATTTGGTATGAAAGGAATGTCAATAATTCATACTGGTTTAGTTGTTGTCAGGTGATGTTTATACTTTTTAAACGACTTTTTTCAACCTCCCACAGAAGCTGAGAAGGAGCCTAGACAGAACAATGGAATGGGCAATGGAATATTCCATACCACAGACGTCATGCTCAGTATATAAATGGGGGTTGGCCAGGGGGCGGGAATCCGCAGTCCCTTGGACCGCTTGGGACAATGGGGAGACTGACTTGTGTCATTACTATTGTTATTATTATTATTGTTATTTTCCCTTTCTCTTATTGTTTCCATTAAACTGTCTTTATCTCAACCCATGAGGTTTTTTTCCTTTCCTTTTCCCCTCCTTTTCACCCTCTTCTCCCTGCCCTACTGGGGGACAGCGGAGAACTGCGTGAGTGGCTGCATGGTCCTGGCTGCCAGCTGGGGTTAAACCACAACAGAAGGCAAAAAAAAAAATTCTATATTTTTGTTATCTTAGCTATGCACTGATTGCTTGCTTGGGCCAAAGATTGTGAAGCTTGAAACACAATCGTATGAATTCTGATCATCTGAAACATAATGTATCAGCATGAAGCACTTTAAGCCATCAGAAACAGATGCAGTAAGTACTGGGGTTGTTACCACCTTCCAACACAATGGTATTCTCTACAAGACTGAGCTGCTTTATGTCTTCCACCCAAGTAGCCCCAAATTCTTTCCTGCCTGCTGCACGTAGTTTCTGTATATATCATACGCAAGTTGTCTCAGATGCTTCTTGCACACACCAAGCCTAAGGTTGCTCTTAGAAAAGCTCATCACAGAGTAGTGTGGCTTACAGAATAGACTAGACTGTTGCAGCTGGAAGGGATCTACAACGATCATCTAGCCCCACTGCCTGACCAATTCAGGGCTGACCAAGTAAAAGCACATTGTTAAGGGTTTTGTCCAAATGCCTCCTCAACACTGACAGGCTTGAGGCATTGACCACCTCCCTAGGAAGCCCGTTCCAGTGCTTGACCACCCTCTTGGTAAAAAAATGCTGCCTCATGTCCAATCTAAACTTCCCTTGGTGCAACTTTGAACCATTCCCATGCATCCTGCCACTGGATACCAAGAAGAAGAGCTCAGCACCTCCCTCTCCACTTCCCCTCCTCAGGAAGCTGTAGACAGCAGTAAGGTGGCCCCTCAGCCTCCTTTTCTCCAAACTTGACAAGCCCAAAGTCCTTAGCCGCTTCTCAGAGGACGTGCCTTCCAGCCCTGGTATCGGCTTTGTTGCCCTTCTCCGACCGGCTGGTGATGCTGGGTTTGATGCCCTCCAGGATGCTGTTTGTCCTCTTGGCTGCCAGGGCAACGCTGCTGACTTGTACTGAGCCTGCTGTGGACCAGCACCCCCAGATCCCTTTCTGCAGGGCTGCTCTCCAGCTGCTTCTCTCCCAACTTACACTTGTATACTTTAGGCTTAGTACTTCCGTGGTGGGTTGACCATGGCTGGATGCCAGGTGCCCACCAAAGCTGCTCTATCACTCCCCTTTCTCAGCCAGACAGGGGAGAGAAAATATAACAAAAAAGCTTGTGGGTTGAGATAAGGACAGGGAGACATCACTCACCAATTACTGTCATGGGCAAAACAGAATCAAGATGGAGAAAAATTGATTTAATTTATTACTGATCAAATCAGAGTAGGATAATGAGAAATAAACCCAAATCTTAAAACACTTTCTCCTTATCTCTCCCTTGTTCCCAGCCTCAACTTCAGGTCCAATTTCTCTACCTCCCCCACCCCAAGGAGGGCAGGGGGATGGGGAATGGGGATTGTGGTCAGTTCATCGCATGTGCTCTCTGCCGCTCCTTCCTCCTCAGGGGGAGGACTCCTCACACTCTTACTCTGCTCCAGCATGGGGTCCCTCTCATGGCAGACAGTCCTCCATGAACTTCTCCAACATGGCTCCTTCCCATGGGCTGCACTTCTTCACAAACTGTTCCAGCATGGGTCCCTTCCACAGGGTGCAGTCCTTCAGGAACAGACTGCTCCAGCATGGGTTCCTCTCTTCACGGGGTCACAGGTCCTGCCAGAAGCCTGCTCCAGAGTGGGCTTCCCACTGGGTCACAGCCTCCTTTGGGCATCCACCTGCTCTGGTGTGGGGTCCTCCATGGGCTGCAGGTGGGTATCTGCTCCACTGTGGACCTCCATGGGGACAGGCTGCCTCACCACAGGCTTCACCAGGGGCTGCAGGGGAATCTCTGCTCTGGCACCTGGAGCACCTCCTCCCGCTCCTTCTTCACTGACCTCGGTGTCTGCAGAGCTGTTCCTCTCACATATTCTCACTCCTCTCTATGGCTGTAATTGCACAGTTCCTCCCCTCTTAAGTACGTTCTCACTGAGGTGCTATCACCATCACTGATGGGATCACCCTTGGCCAGTGGTGGGTCCATCTTGGAGCTGGCTGGTATTGCCTCTATCAGACACAGGGGAAGCTTCCAGCATCTCTCAGAGAAGCCTCCCCTGTAGCTCCCCTGCCACCGAAACCTTGCCATGCAAACCCAATACAATTTATCACGTCCCACTAGCCTTCAAGAGGTACAAACTGAGCTTCTTCCTGGAATTAGACCAAAGGTTGCCCCAAACAGAATGGGTTAACCAGATTAGGAAGTCGGAGCAATTGGATGTGAATGGATGTGTTGTCCTTCAGTGTCCTTCCACAACTGCAAGAGGTTTGCCTTAGACATAACAGCCTAACACAACACAGAAAGCCCAGCATATTTGTAAATTCACAACAATCAATCAAAAGGGGATTTCAACTTGTTATTATTAGGCCTTTAATAAAATTAAATGTGGCTTTTGTTTTGCTAGTTGACAAAGAAATTCACCAGGATGCTCAGTGGTACGTTTCAAGATGTACACATTATTAGCTCTTCTAGAATTGCATGCAGAGACTGGTAACACTCTCAGTTACAACCGACGTATTCTAAATTTAATCTGAGGTAAACAGTGTATCAGCTTTACTTCCGAAACATGAGAAGACCTTTTGTAAAAAGACAGCAAAGCACTAGTTTTAAGTGTCCTGCTTAATCTTAAAATATTGTGGGTTTTATCAGTACAGGTACAGTGCACCAACAAATAAAATTAGTGTCTCTTCTCACCTATGTCCTAAGACTGCAATTTCTTATTAGTATTTTATAAATTGTGAAGATACATTTTTAAAGCAATTTGATTCATGTCCTTTTCTGGGCACCTGAGAAATAGTTTTTCAACAATGTTTTTTCTTTCTAGAAGAGCACATTCCTTTGAAATGCACTTTTTCTTAGAAAGAGGTGTCTGTCTCTGTTTTCAGGACTGTATTTTGATGTTGTGATATGTCTTGTCAGATCAGTTCAGTCCTACTCCACTGACTTGCATTTTATAACATAAAATAAATGTACACTTCCTTTCAGATTACAAAAGGAAGATAATACAACACAGTTGCAATGCTATTGCCCGCAACGAGAGAATATTTGCGATCCCAGAGATAACGTTACCTGCTCGAGGCATGGAACTTACTCTCATTTCTGTATTGGTAACATAGGACTTTTATTAGCCTTCCTATATGTTTCGTACAGAATTTGCAGTGACAGCTTCCTAGATTCCATGGGAACTAGTGGCAAAAGCTAACTTATAACTGCTGACAATTTGGACAACTGCCTCAAAACCAAAAGGGGAGAAAGGTTATTCGTAGGATCACAGAAGGGACAAATGTGAAACCAGGGAGTTAACCTGCTCAGTAACTTACATGTTTATACACTATTCCAAGAAGCAAAGGATAACAAACACGGCTAGAATATTAATATAAGAAGGAACGGCATGTTCAGGAAGGACAGGTAAGGAATGCATTTCTACAGGAACAGATGAAAAATCCTATATCATACACATATATTTAAAGGAATGATCAAGTGCACAGATATTGTATGAGACTGTCTAAATCGGCAGCAGTGCTGAAGAGCAGAGCAGAAAAAAATCTGGATGTTAGTGTGTATCTCAGTATCTCATGATAAATATATTTCAACTGTGTCACGATGATGAGGTGTAAAAAAAAAGGAGAAAAAAAAGAAAAGAAAAAAAAAAAGGAGTAAAACAAAAGGAAGCCCTGAAAAGAGTACTGTCTCTGAGATATGTGAAGGCATTATTTCAATTTCTACAGCATAGCACTCGGATGCAGTGCAGTACCCAGTCTGGCATTTCAAAGAAGATGGGTACCAATTAGAAAGGTTCCAGAGCACAATGACGAACAGGATCTGAGAGTAGAAAATTCAAAGGAAAAGGGATTATTTAGTTTAGCAGGCAGGAAAGCAAGGACAAACATGGCAGCCCTCTTCAAATATAAGAGGACAGCTCAAAAAGAGAACTTCCTCATAGCCATTAGAAACAGATAAAGGAGCTACAGATTAGGTGATATAAAGGCTGATTTAGGTTAGACAAAAAGCAAAAAATAAGACTATTTAAGCTCTGAAATAGAACACCTGGGGAAGCTGTGAAATGCCAGAACTGCATGGGTATAGCTGATTCTGCCTTCAGGCAGGGAGGATGGGCTGGGTGACAGACTGCTCAAAGACCTTTCTTGCCCTGCTTCTATGATTTGTATGATTCTGCTCTGCCTGTAGCTCCCTCAAGGATGGGAATGAAATGTGACATCTCTCTGTCCTTACATGTAATGACAGGCAAAAATGACAAGTAATACATGTATAAGGGCAAAAGATGGAAAGCTACACAAAAAAATACAGTAACTGATACAATCAATTTCTCCAAAGACTGGAATATACATCCACTTTTTTGCCCCCATCAATACCTCTAGCATTTATAAATTATCTGATAATTTAACGTAAGTCTCGATCTGTTGGCTGAATATCAGTGCAATCCTGTATATTCCTTGACCAGACAATATATAAACAAAGACAGATCAGTCTTTTAAATTGAATTTAAAATGTGTTTTAAGCTAACGAGATTAATGAAACTAAATGTTTCAATTCATTTATTTTGCCTATCCACAATAAAATAAATGTCAAAGATGTAAGACATTCCAAATACAATTATTCAACCTTTTCAATTCCTAGTAGACTTGAAAGGACCCATCATGGAAGAAATAAAGGGAATACTTGTGTTAAAGTTAAAAATTTTAATGCTTAAATTAAACATTGCAACCACTTCATCTTATCTAACACACATGCAATCTTCCCCCTACTGTAAGTAATACCAGAGGTACCAGAATCGGTGTCCCACCCATTTATTTTTCCATCAATGAGAAAAACTGCATCTTGGTTTCAGTTAGATTTTTCTTATTTTAGTCATGCATTTTACTGTGATTATTTCCAGACTACGATTCTACAACATTAGTAGGTAGGTAGGTAGGTAGATCTGGGGACCCAAGAATCAGAGAGATGAAAGAATTGTAATAATCACCTACAACCACATCCCTTCCCTTTTTCCTAAATGAGAGCCATACTTATCACATATATGACACATATGTAATACGAATGTATCTAAAGGTATGACACAGACTCTAGTTTATTTTGTCAAACTTCAAAGAAGAAATTAATTTATTCTGTCATAAAGATTTTAAAATACAAAAATAACCACAGAAAAATCGTACGTTTGACTAAATCACCCTCATTGTCTCAGAAAAAAGGAACCTACAAACTTCATTTTTCAATTTAAATTAAGGTTGTGTGCTTTAAAGGAGTTTTGTTCCAGGAATTTAAAAAATGGTTCTTCCATTCCTTGCTGAAACTTCTTATCCATTTCATTACAAATCAAGAATATGCTTCATATTCAAACTATACCAAAAAAAAAAAAGTTATGCCTAGAACATTTGCCATTTATCTTTTTCTCTTAATGCATTTTGGAGTCATTTAAGCATACCCATTCTTAATAAAATTTTTGATTGTATTACTTAAAAGAAAAATTATTTAGCGTTAAAATTGTGTTATTCTTTTTAACATCTCACAAGCACTAATTGATCCTCGCAATGGCCACAGAAAGTAAGAAGTTACTATTATCCTAGCTTCATCCAGAGGTAAAACTGAGGTTAAGCAAGTTTAGCCACTTGCCCAGTGCTACATCATGTGTCACTCAGGCCTGAAATCAGACCGTTATTCTGTACCTCTGACACACCATTTAATTTTAAAAGTCTTTGCAGGATTTAGGCATCTGTCTCAAAGCAACTGTCTTACCATTTTTTTGTGAGATTAAGTTATATCAGAAAGTGCTAGATCTGTGCTCTCTGGAAGCCTACATTTTTGTCTATAAAACATTTCACAACACAGAGAAAGAGAAAAACCAAAAAAAGTCAGTAGATACTTAATCTATCATCACATCCAAAACAATTACCTAACAAGCTGTCAGGCACAGATTTACAGTGACACAAGAAAAATTAAAGTTGTCTTGAACATTTTTGACAGTGCAGCATCTTTGCTCAACCAGTCCTATGACAGATAATATTAAAAGTACCCCAGAGAAATACAAAATTGTGTTGGCACAGGTTATTTTGAAGGGCTTTCTCTGTCTTTTGTCTTTCTATTCCAATTCTCTCAATTCCTGTAGATCTATCATGGTTAAAACAAATGTAAGACATACCTTAATTGTACTAGTGTGTGCACCAGGATATTCTTTTTCCTCCAGTGTTGACCAACGTTGTATAAATTTTGACACCAGAGGATCATCATAGTCAACTATCTGAAATCCTGAGACATTAGCTCCTCCAAACTGAATTTTTGACAAATCTCCATCAGTAAATCCCTGGGCGCAGAAAATATTATGTCTGTTATTTCAACAGCTGTGGCAGATCTCTCAATAGTATATACAAATAAAGAGTTACCATATGACTTCTACTGCACAAGTGCAAGCCAACGTTTTCCACAAACAGGATCCAAAGTTTAAATCCTGGGCTGCCAGGATTAAGTCGTCAGCTCTGCCAGCCAGCAATGCCTCCTGTTGCTCACTAGACATACACCTTTACAGAGCAAGGGCTGAGTGGATCTGTCCTTGCCATGCTCACTTTTCCCAAACATTCCTGTTAATTTCAACGGGACTGCTTAAATGAGAAAGGCAACACTGACATGAATAACAGTTAGGCAAGCAAGTTTTAGCCAGGAATAGTTACAGCCGCAGTCGTGTCCTCTTTTGGTAGGAACACTAGCACACGTGGAAGGACTTGCCATCTCCCCCGTCTCCTCCCTTTGGTATAAAGAACTACGTCTCATTCTTACAAACAGGACATATGTTTTGTTTTCCATGATCTGTGTTTTAACTTGCCCCAAATAACCATACAAATGAATTTACATGAAATACTGATTTCAGACACTTCAGTTTAAATCAATGCTCTTAGTGAATGTAAAAAGTAGCAGCAACTTCAGACCGAGCTACCAGAAGTTGCTACAATTGCTATACTAGGTGCTCTTTAATTATTGCATATTAATGATACTCATCAATGATGTGTTTCTGCATGCTAATACAGACACTTCTACATGGATCACAAAAACTTTCTTCAATATTATTGTGACTTGATGTTCGAGTAGGAACATTCATTGTATACTTTGCTCCATCTATCAGCATGGTTTATTCTTAAAACTGATTAATTTCTTGACTGACTGATCAGACTGGAGGAGAACATTATTACAGTCAAGAAAAGAAGAAAGGGAATTCAGTGAAGATGATGGGATATGACCAAGTATTAGATAAGTTTTCTTTCTGACAGAGAAAAAACACAGTTTTAAAATCGTTACCATATATATTCTATATCATGTTATGCAAAAGACTTACAATCTTTGCATTTAAACTGTATAAACCTGTAGGAAGCAAATATGATATTAAACGACTTTAAAATAAAAGATTCAAATTTTAGATCTTATGGGCTTACTGATACAAACTTAAAGAAATAGCTAAAATAGTAACCAGTTAACATAATGAAATACATTAGGCAATTTTTCTAAAATGTGTATTTTGCTGAAGACTCAAAACACTATTTATACAACTTTTTCAATGCAAAATAAAAACGTCTAACCGTTAGGGAATTTTTCAAATTTTCTAAGACTTGTATGCTTGTTTTGTGAATATCACTACCTTACCTTCTTTTTCCTGAAAATTAGATAATAAATATTAAAATGAAACACCACTGTTCTGTTTTTTAAGAGGCCTTTAGAGTACAAAGCTGCTTCTTCACACCTGTCTAGCAACATACATGATTCTTCACAATACTGCCTGCCTAGAGAGGGGGAAGAGTTCCAATCAAAGGTTTGGGAGGAAACAGGAGTTACATCTGAAGCATAACAGACACACTATGGTTGTTCTGTTTCCGCAGGCTCCACAAAGGACTATGGAAGACACTCTGTGCCTTGCTGGAATTTATATCAAATGCTATGACAGTTCAAGAATAAACGATGGAAAAAATTATTTAGAGGCACTCAAACCATGCAACCCCCAAAACTCTTTTCGGGAACGGAATAACTGAGATTCAAGACTGCAGAATTTGCTTTGTCTGTTGCAAAAACCCCCCACATTGGATTGGATTCCCTAGCTTCAGTAAGCGTTGTTGACTTTAGTGTCAGTAAAACGGCCCTTCACCTTTAGACACAATTTTTTAAAAAATACCTTGACAGAATTAATGAGTTTCCTGAAATTTCCCCCTCAGTAACACTATTAGCTATATACTGTCTGATCACCTATGTTCAAGGACAGATTCATTCAAACTGATTACCAAGCCAATCTAAGGAATAAAGATGTGGAAAGCAGAGACTCACCAGTCTAGCAGAATGAAATTGAGCACTGTCATTTTTAAGTACTTTAGAGGTGAGAGAAGAAACATCAGTTTGCTGAATGCATGTATAAGCCTATAATGCAGAAAGTTATTTTTCTGACTTCCGTACCCTACTTTTCTGAAGTATGTAGAAAAAGGGATGAAGCGCTACTGCAGGTGCTGAGCAACCTTCACTCCCATTGATAGGAACATCACAGGAGGCATCTAAGCCCTGAAAAAGCTCGGCCAATAAAACAAATGCCATCTCAACACATGCATTCATTTAGCAAGGATAAAGACACTTAGCTTTCTTCTATTTTCAAAATGCATTTAAAACAAAATACTAGTTGATGTGCTTCCATAAACAGTAAAATGAGTAATACAGGTATTTTAAATACTAAAAATGCTTACCAAATTTGCAATGATGTAATGGTATCCTTTAACATGTTTACCAATTGTGATAACCTGTAAAAAAGAAGAAATACCCCTGTAATGGAGAATGTTCACCTGATATATGGCCTGAGATTTAAAAACTACAAAATGCAGTATGACGTAAAAGCTAGTTACGAGCTTCATGGTATGCAATACTGAGTTTGTTCAGTCCTTTACTCTTTATTTTACCTAATGCACCATTGAACATAATCTCTGCTGGTGGAAATTAGTCATTTTGAAGTCCAACTCCCAAGACCTGTAAGCAGAGGAGTTGAATGCTAATTACTATGCCGTCTATTAAAGGCACAACCTGGGCAGGAGAGAGTGGGCATCATGCAGTAGAAGCACTGTGTCTCAGAGATTCCTGCTTAGATTCTGCTCCCTCTGTAGCAGAACTGTAATGTCCCTTGAACTAGAAAAAGATTAAAAAGCCCACTGACATTAACAAAATTATCTACACTATAAGGAAGTCTTTTAAAGTTCAAATTGTTGTTTATTGCCCTAGGGCTAACTCGTAATCTCCCTCAAAGACAGCTGGTGGTTTCTCAGCAGTCTCCACTGGCAGGCATGTAGCATGGATTCTTCTCCCAAATAAGCCTAATTAAGACTACGTCTGCATGGGAAAGTCTGCATTTTGAAGCAAAACACTTTTCCAGAAAAAGGATGTTGGAGATAAGAGGGCTCTAGAGGTTTCTTCCATCTTTTAAGCAATGAGAACAACTTAAATCAAGAGAGGATGATTCACTTATTTCCTCATTTAACAAGTAACTAAAATACTCAGAATAGGTATCCTGTAACTTCTATCAGGCTAGTAGTGAACAACGTTCCACATACTTGCTTTAGTCACAGAAATATAACTGAAGAGAGTGGTTAACACTAACTTTTATGTTACCAGAGTTTGAGACTGAGAGGGATCACATTACACAGGCCATAGAAGTTATTCAAGTATTTTGAGCTCGATATGCGAACTTGGTTATTCTAAACCAGCTACTTGGTTCAGACTACTTAAAACTCATTACTTACTAAAAGGTTTAGGAACTATGTTCAGATGTATTTCTTATGCAGCTGTTGCTTCCAAAGAAATTTCATTTAGACCAAACAGATTAGCCCTTCAGCATAAAATGCTTCTTTGTCTTTGGAAACTGAGAAAACCACCGGTAGCTGCAAGTCTTTGGATCAATAGCTAGTAACTCTGCTCTAACTGCTGCTGGGGACTATTTCATTAATCCAGCTTTCTAAAACATTGCCCCGTGACATTCATCCATATGAACACTACAGATGCTGCCAGTTAAAACTCTGAGAAGATTCAGTGGTGGCTCCAAAAGCCATGACGAAGGAGCTGTGGACACAAAAGGTAATCACCAGAGTCCCTAGTTTCAACTAGCATCTCAGGCAGGTATAGACAAGAAGTGGCAGTAATTGCACAGCTGCCCAAAGGGTGCTATCAGGGGGAAATGAGATTCTGCAAAGGAAGCTGGCTGAGAGGAGACAGAGGCTATATAATGAAGAGCATGGAATCAGTGACCTACCAAATCAGAGAAGAGAAATATAAACTAGTTTGAGGAGAGCTGGGGAACTGAAATACTTTTCAACTTCAACTTACATAAATCACCGAAATCCAAACAGAAACTATAACATGAGACAAAAAACAAGAATGATGAAGCAATTCTGCAAACACATCATGTGTCTATACAAAGATCCAAGGACTACAGAGTGTAACTGGGTGAACCTGAGGCTGCTTCCAATGTTAGTGGGATAAATCAAAGCACTACCATAGAAGGTTTGTTCAAGAATATAAAGCAAGGAAGAAAGTATATCTCTATACGTCAAGAATGCAAATAATACTTCAGTATTCAAGAAAAATCTGGTCAACAGAAAGCCTGTTGCATGTCTGTAAAAATACACAAGAAAAGGGATATTGATACCAAGGGTCTACTTTAGGCACTCTACTGGTGAGGGTTTTTTTCTGGGCAGGAATTAAAGAATTTTTTAAAAAATAAATCTGATAGCAAAGCAAGACTTGAAGTAAATATTCTGCTTTTAGAAAAGAAAGTCAGAACACCACACTCAAAGGATACTCGGAGGCCAAGAAATCCCTTGTTCAGCACAGACCTTCCTCTTAAGAGATGGAGAAAATTAATAGAGAAACAGTTATTTTAGCTTTTGTTTTAGGCTACTTAAGAAATTGAAAGTTGGTTTATGTTTTTATGTAAGGAAGGGAAGTTACAGAAACAGAGTGTAAGGAGAACGGACTTAAAAACCAGACCAAACTGCTAGGGTATCTTGCAAAGTGAATTTTAAGGGTAAACCCATATGAGACAGCTGACAGCAGTTAAAGACATCATATTCCAGGGCATAGCAGTAAAATATTTTAAGGAGAACAACTAATTGGAATTATATTAACTGACCTGGGTGGCTGATTCAGTTATCTAGAATTCTTCAGTGACTTACAAATCAAAAGAGCAGAAACAAAAGTTTACCAATCTGTATGCTTAAGGAGTAGTGCAAGTCTGTGGGGATAAGCCAAGAACATCTAAGACTCACAACAAGGCAGAACCCATCAAAGTGCAATCAGGGCAAGGGAAATATCCCAGAGCTGCAATCAAAGTAAGCAGCACACAAAGTAAAAAATAGGTCTGTTACTAAACAAACAGACGGTAAAAATGAGTGGTAACTAAACAGTAAAGAGTTTAAAATGTGGTAAAAGGAGAAACTGAAGAACTTCACAATCAAACTTTCCTATCAAAGGAAGAGATTATAATGAATATTACATACTTAATTTTCAAAGAAACTATAGGATAATAAGATTTATTTTACATTTTACAGTCAACATAATCTTTTCAAGATCAAAATATGTCAAATCAATTTCTTTCCTTTCTCTAACATGCTAGCTAGCCTAATAGATAACGAGGAAACAGCAGATGTGACATATCTTGAGTCTAATAAGGCTTTTGTCCTGTATCACATCATTGCAAGCTCTTAAGGGAACATGGACAAGACAATGTAAGGTAAGCCCACAACCATTTGAAAAGCTACACAGAAACAGCTGAAGAGGACTTGTAAGTACTATTTCTCTCAAGCACTGCTCTACTCAGTACATTTCTTGACATGGATAACCCATCATAAAATATGACTTAAAAAAACTGCTAATAATAGGAAGGTTGCAAATGCCTGGGGAGAACAGGATCAAATTCAAATTGAGCTTGAAAATTAGAGAAGCAGTTTGTGGACATGAATTCCAAATAAAACAGGCAAATATAGTGCACTCTTTTTAGGACACTGCTCATTGCCTGAGCCTCTCCAAAACGTAACGACCTTCATAATAAAGACCAAAATAACAAGCCCTTCAAAAAAACTTCAAACCAATACATCTAAACTCTGATGATACATGCCTACAGATGCTGCACAGTCTCCCATGGTCAAGCTCAAGCCAGCAGGGAGCTAACCCTATAATTTTCAATTGTGCTCTGCATACAAGAAAAGAAGTAAGATATAGAGACACTAAGACCTTCCTAGACACCAGGACTGAAGAGGCGGATTTGAAGGTAACGCAGTAATTTGAATCAGAGCACTGTGATACTGTTGTGAAAAAGAAATTTTTTAAAAAATATATATAATTTTGGCAAATAATGCATGTGTGGGTGGAGAGAAGGCATAATTTTCTGTTCTGTTTAAAGGTCAGGAGGCCTTAGCTATGGAAAACAGCATCCTACTTTGCTTAACACACTTTAAGAGGCAGAAAAAATGAAGAGAGACCCAAGACAATAGGAATGCCAAAGAGCTTAGAAACATGAACTATGAAGGGAGCTAAATGGAAAAGAGAAGCTGTTGATACAGCCTTCCGAAGATGTAAAATGTTTTTGGAAAAAGGATTAGAAGTAGAAAATACTTTCTAGGTGTAAGGAGAACTAATCCCTAGACATGACTATTTATAATGCACAATATATAATAGTGTATCAACTACATATAATACAGTATACTACTTAGGTTGTGAAATAACCTTAACAAGATTTTATTTTTTTTTAAATAATCAGGATATAAAACCATACAGGATCATCCAGATAGAATTATCTTGCCTTTGAGCAAAGGGAGGGATTATAGGATTTGTATGTTCACCTTCTGCCTGATATATATATGGCCCTCAATACAAACCTGTCACTTCCAAATGGCGCATAATAATCACAAAAACAGGATCAAGAGAAATGGAATCATTACATTTCCTGATAGAATATAGCTAACTACTGTCACTGAAGAACAGAGAATAGCAAACCTGATCAACAATGTCGTTGACTTTATCACGCTCACAGTCCAAAATCACTCGCCTTTCCTTTTTTACTTCTAGATCTTGAAACAGTGAACGGTACGTTTCATCTTTTCTGTCATTGTTAATATTTCCTACATTGATAGCAGTCACTTGCCACTTCTTCTCAGCAGCAGAATCCAGCACAGCTTGCAACGTTGATAAGCCTAGTGCAGCACAGGAGAAAACAGAAGAGATGACTGATAAAAGCTTCAGGAATAACAAGCTTCTAGAATATGATTTATGAGATGACTTATTTAAGATTTCCCTGTAAGTTTTTTGATCTGTCATACATTGTTAGGACTCAGAAATTAAGATATGTGTGGGCCAAGTCAGTCCTTATTGCATGACATTTCTATTTACATCGCTGCAAGGAATCAAGGTAGAGCCTTGTAAGAACAACCTTTTGGTTTTGCTTCAACATTCCACAGAACAGGATTTTGCCAGTTTTACTGATCCACTGCTGGAATTCCCCATGCTGGGAAAGAGGTCTTCTAGGAGAAAAGTGATCCAATTATGGCAAGAGGATGAGCTGCTTATTATGAGATTCTGCTGAACTCATTTTGTTCTCAGCACTTAAGCAGTAGTGTAGTTAAACCCAGACCTCACTGAGGTCTGTGGCAAACTTCCCACGCTCTGCAGTACTGCTAATGGATTTATTATTTCTGTTGCCTACAGTCACATCCCTGATTATGAAAGAATATGCGCCGAGATATATTTTTCCATGTAGATAAGCAGGCTCAATGCTAACACCTACAAGCAGTCTACAGGAGTTTGCTTCCATTTTATCCTTTTGGCCCATTCCTGCCAGAAAGCTGCAATGTCTGCGCAGCTGCAACTGCCTACAATACACTGTAAAATCAGTGAAGATCCTACTTGACTGGTTTTCCTTTTCAAGGATTAAATAACAGAGTGTAGAAACATGAAAATTACTGCTGGAAATGAATTTCTGCTATACAAAAAATACCATTTTAACAATTTCCAACAGTACAGGAATTAGACTTGTTATGTTTAAATTCCTTCCAGAGAATTCTACATAAGTCTAGAGAGCAAATTTAAGGATGGCAGATAGCATTAAAGGTGGGGGGGGAAGAAAATTAGATTTTCTCAGAAGCCATTTGACATTTTTGCATATTCATCTCCCCTGAAAGCACAGAACACCAGGATTAATTTCTTTGCAACAAATTTCTGACTTGCTTTGTAAAGGAAGCTTCAGGTATAACTGTCATGAGAAATAGTAGCAGTTATGTCTATAAATGTAAGACAGAAAGCACCATGACTTAATTTTTCTTATAGTTTGTAAATACATTGTTAAATTAAGATCGGTCAGCGTTTAGCAATTCAGATTTATCAATGAAAACAGGACTACGGCACTATAAAAGACTGGTCATCAGCAAAAGTAGTAAATGGCAGGCTTCCAGAAGCATAAATTCAATGATAATCTCAAATAGTTCTGGTTTTCTCTGTCATCTTTAAAGATGACTGATATAAAGTTTTGTATGTCGTGCAATGAATATTTATTTTAAAATAATAGATGACTGCAGCTCAAGGGCACATATAAGCTATTTATAACATGTTAAAGATAAATGTGGAGAACACGTGAAAAGGAAAAGATAATTAATGTAAGCAAACTAAGAGATCTAGGGAACATCTTGAAACATTAAAAAGCACTAAAATAAGTCTGTAACTCAAAATAATGTTTTAAATGGCAATTTAAAATAACTAAAAAAACCCAAACCACAAAAAAACCCACCCAAGCTGAAACAGATAGAATCATTGTTTCAGATTTCATTTAGTAGATTTCAGGTCCTCCAGTCTGTCTCTATGTTTCCTCTGAGTTAAAGAGAATTTCAGTTAGGTATATATTAATAAGGGCTATTAATGTTAATAGTATCCATTACAAAGGATTTCTACATTTTACTCTTCTGATCTCCCATTTTTCCTAGGGACTGCCTTTTCCTGGGGTGCTCTCTGCAGAGATGTCAAATGGCTGCCTGCATTTCTTGCTTTTTATAGGTGGCAGATTTGTCATCCCCATACAGTTTAGTTTATTCTGATAGCAATAACACATTGCAAAAGTAGGGAAAACAGACAAATAAAAAAGCATTCACAGCAGTACTGTTGTGGACGTGGAAGCATCTGGAAAGCGGCAATGGAAGTGGGACTCTGCAGAGGAGAAAACTTCAACAACTTCAGCTGTTTTTTTTAAACTGCAGGGATACTTCTGTTTGGGAACCTCGTGAGCCTGAACCTCTTGGTTATAATGAGACAAGCTCTTAATTAAGTGAGCTCTGAAAAAGGAGGACTGAACAGAGGCTGAGTAAATTAGCAATTCTGCTACAGATAGAATCCTCCAATAATGTCACTACTTTTTCCAAAACCCACTCTCTAGTATTGGCAACACAAAGGAGGCAAGGAGGATACAGGACACTAATCCACATTATATGAGAGCAACTCCCATAGTAAGCCAATAATAGCCTGGACATGCATATACTGAATGGCCTCACTTCTTATCGACAGGAATGAGATATGAAATTGCGCTGCACTTCAACCAGCTAGCCCCTAACTACAGGGGAGCTGTGAAAGTAGCAATAAATGATTCTTTTGGAATAAGTCATCAAATTAATTCCTGTTGGCTTTCACAGCTTCCATGAAGAGTAAGTCTCTTTGGCTTTTTTATCTCTCTCCTGAAGGTGGAAGCATTTTAAATTATATACCATTCCTTAACTATACGTCATTGTCACTACATTAACACTTAAGCAGAATTATTTAGAGGAATTGTGGACGCACTGCATTCGGGGCTTGATGTCAGTGCTGCTGACTACATACTGCTTGGCTCTGCAGGTTAACCTTGTGCAATCAGTGGGAGCACTGAGGAGCAACGATTTACTCAACATAAAGGTAGGAGCTTCATGCCTTGGAGCTTGTTATCCCTGGGGTGCCTGGCCACAATTAAAACAAACAAATAAGAAAAAAAAGGCATAACCAAAGGGTGACTGCAAAAACAATTTCACGCTGTTATTCCTGGCCAGATTCAGCCAGCACAGTTCACGAGAAGAACTAGGTGTTTTTCAGTATTTTCTAAATATGTCACACGCAGATCACACACTGCACACTGCTAGCTGATTGACAGGGTATTGGCTGAGCAAGTAGTTTTACATCTGTCCTTTCTAAAAGGGCAGTCAACGTTTCTGATTCTATTGTGAATTTGAAAAAAATCCAGCAGAGAAATGGGCTTAGGGTTCATCATCCCACACAACATTACTGTTGGAGGCTACATACCAGTATTAGTTTTTCTAACCTTAATGCTTACAATAGTGATAAAGAACTGTCTTGAAGAGGTCCCTTCAGCTTCTGAACAACATAACATATCAAATGGCATCGGAATGCAGAGAATCTAACGTCATCCCATTACTCAACAAACCATGGTGTGGCACAACCATCCCTTAAATCTAGTTGCATCTTACCATTTCATGTGCACTTAGGATTCAACTCTGCCCAATGAACATGCAGGTGAGCCACAAAAGAGACTTTTTAAAGCGAACAGGAGAAGCTAAGAATAGAAAAAAGTTAGCCAAGGACTAGGTGAGGAGAACCTGAAAACAGAATGGCAATAATGGAATCCCAGAAAGGGCAGTCAAAAAAACCTCACTTCTGTATAATGTTGCTTCTTCTCAGAAAAATAATTGATATACCAGAATTTGCAAGTTATTTTTCCCCAGTTCATACTGTTATATTATTATTACTACAGCCATAAAAAGTCATAGGACTTGAGAAGGCTGTACTGTGGAGTAAACTTCTCACAAGCAGGGGATTTGGGTTTATCAACAACAAAACAAATCTGAGCTTAACAGAGGAAAGGAACTCAAGTATTTATCAAGAGCAGTCTCCAAAGAAGCAGGGACCACATCCAAGATTCTTGCTTGCTTGGTGCCCAACTATTGATTTTGCATGTGTGGAGTGAATCTGTGGCAGCAGACTGCCCTTCATGCTCAGGTGGGTTTTTTTTCTCCTTAGATGATTCTTTAAAAAAAAGAAAAAACTTTTCATAGGAACTTTTTACAGTATGTGATTAATCTCATATTGCTTATCAGCAAATGCTTGCAATTCTTTTAATACATTCTGTAATAATTTTATTCTCATTAAAACAATTTTGTTTCTGTCCCAAAAGCTCATTTCTAAATTTAAGCTTACACTTACACTCGCTGCAGGTAAATATTCCCTTCCTTGTTTACTTTTCTAATACTAATTCAGCATTTCAGTGAGATACATCTAGCAAACAGTATGCAGATAAGAAGTACCACATCTTACCTCGGTCGCTGTCATACAAATATGCAAACTTGGTCCACTGATAGTATTCAATTAAGCTAAGAAGAGCTCCCTTGAGATCAGGTCTCATCTGAATGACAAAGGGATGTGTTCCATCTGTTGGGAAGCTGGGAGTTATGAAGGAGACATGAAGAGTCCCACAGAACGACGTTATGGTATTTACAGACTTCTTGTCATAGAATCCAAAAATAGCAAAGACTCCTCTTGAAAACTGGGAGCAAACTAGGAGGAAGACAGAAAAACAATTAGGTGGGAGAATTTTTTAAAAAAAATTATTGAAAATCCTATCATGTATACATTTATGAGAAATGATGAAAACATCTGATCACATAAATACCAGGAGAAAACACTCTGCTATGGAGATTGTTAGTATTATTGATCAGTAATATAAAGCTTCTGCTAGAAACAACAACCAAAAAAAAATAAATCAAAGATGTAGTTCACACTTCTAGACAATTAATTTAGAAAGAAAACTCGCCAAGTTATTCTTAAATTCAATTTATACTGTATAGTGATGAAAACATCAATGGCAGCTGTGATTTATAAAATGAGTCATTATGACCACTCACAGTATTATGGAAATAGATAATTTTTTGCCATGTTAAAAATAAATTGGCTCCGAGGTCAAGACTCACTGAGCTTTTTTGCAAAATACCTTAAATAACTTTCCATTTGAGGAAACATAAAGCCAAAACCAGAAGGAAATCTATTAACAGCAGAAAAGTAAGAGGTTGATTTGCTTTAAAATCCTTCTGTTTCACAGCATTATTTTAATTCCTGCTTTGAGGGACTCAGCAAAAGCTAGTCCTTCTGGATGACACTTGCGGTCATGCTGCAGGAAGAATAACCTCATAGGTGTAAATAACATGATGATTATTCACTTTTTATCACTGGAGACAATTCAAGCCAATTGATGAATGCTACTGACCACTGCAGCCTGTGTTAAAGAGCTAGTTCTTCTGGGTTATTCTCTTCTTTTGACACTGCAGTCCGTATTAGTACCTAAGTTCTAAAAGCTGGGTACAGTAAGGAAATGTTCATCTCTGATTAAATCTCATTTATCACCTATGCATTCTTTGGTTTGCATATCACCTCAAACAAGAGACATCCTTCTGCAGAAAACAGTTAGCCAGCCTCATTGCAATCCCTGCTACACCTGAAGCTAATTTTGCCCATCTACTTAGTACACTAATCCTTGACTATAATTCACATAAAGGCAAAAAAATACGTTGACTTATTTTAAAACTATTTCAGATTTGAATATTTTATCTTTTAAAGTTATTGCATCTCTAATGTTTTTCTTAAATCACCTCTTTATGTCTGTTATTGTTTATTGCTGTTCTCTTTTCGTGGCTTTGTCTATCTATCCTTGCTACCACAGTCATCTCTCATACCCTAATTATTTCTATACTCCAATTAAAAGCACCTGAACAGTACGGGTGAAATTCTGAGTCTGCCAGTTTCAACAGTTATCCCCTATTAACTTTAATTAGGTCAGAATTTTACCTCAGGTGAAAGAATGCAAGTGATTAAAAACTTTATGAGTAATACCCTTTCATAAAAGGATGCTGCAGGTTTTCCAGGGGTAGGGTACAAGAGAATCATAGGATTGTCTAGGTTGGAAGTGACCTTTAAGATCAACGAGTCCAACCATTAACCTAATGCTGCCAATACCACCACTAAGCCATGTCCCTCAGCACCACATCTACCCATCTTTCAGATGGTCAGACCTCTTCCGTTCCAACTGCAAATCATTATGTAAAGTTCCAACATTTATCTCAAGTGTATTACGGGTATAACACTGCTCATGCTGAGCAAAGGTTTCTGAAAAAGGATGTGAATTTTCTGAATAGCTTTTAAGTTAATGGAACTCCAGTCGTGATTCCAAATCACTATGCTCTCGCTGAGACAAAACCAACTCACTACCTCCCCACACGCTCATGAACAATTGTTTCCCATCTGCAGCGGAGGCTAAACACTTTCTGAACTTGCTACAACAAAGGCATTAATGTCTCATAATCCACCTTCAAATATGCACATTAAAATAAAGCACCAGTTTACATTTGGATCCATGGGCGAGAATTCTGCAGAAGACTCTTACTGCCACACTACTGTGATCTTCTCCATTAAACCATTTTAATGCTACATATAAGGTGACACAGACGACGACAGTGTCATCCCAGGATCACTGGGATCAGTATGCCTAGGATGCCATCACATCTTCCCTGTCACACTGCTTTTCATCAATCACCAGTCAAGGATTTTAGGCACAGATGAATAGACACTGCCTACAGCAGCCAAAAACCAGGGCCAGCTGCTTGCACCAGAAAATTTGAAAACCACAGGTGGTGCCTGCTCAGAAGCACCACTGCCACCGCTGATAGAGAAAAGCCCGGGTCTTCGGAGCACTGTACTCCGGTCGCTGTCTCTGTTCCTCTCCCATCCTTCCCTTCCCTTCCTGACGCTGGAGAGACCTGGACCTGTCAGGCCTTGGGGGAATGAAGCTCAGTCTGCCCGTGCTGTCAGGAAGTTTTAGTTAAGCCTCTGTCCTGGCTCCTGAACTCGTGTGACTAAATAGACCTCAACTTCCATTCAAAAAAACACTATACTTGGAAAAAGAAAAAAACTCCCCCCAAACTCATCACAATTATTTGTGATGGCAACTAAAAAGAGCCCAGGTTACTTATGCTAGGCTTCAAACACAAACTGGGACTATTTTAAGATGGGCATGTACTGGGTCTGGCTGGGATGGCGTTCACTTTCCACACAGCAGCCCATATGGTGCTGTGTTTTGTATTTGTAGCCAAAACGGCATCGCTAACACCCCGATGTCACAGCTATTGCTGAGCAGCGCTTGCACAGCGTCCAGGCTTCCTCTGTTTCTCTCTGCTCATCCCAGCGAGAAGGCCAGAAGTTAGGAGGGGACACAGGCGGACCACTTGACCCGAACTGGCCAAAGGGATATTCCATGCCATGTAACATCACGATCAGCCATAGAACTGTGGTGGAGGATGAAGGGTGAGGGCTCTGATTTACAGGGAGGCTGTTGCTGGGAGACTGGCTGGGCGCTGGTCTGTCTGTGGGAAGGGGTGACTGATTGCCTTTGTGTCACTTGTTTTTTCTCTTTCCTTCACTTATTAAACTGTCTTTATCTCTGACTCACAAGCTTTCTCACTTTTGCTCTTCCTATTCCCTCCGCTGTGCCCCGAGGGCAGGAGGGAGCGAGTTGAGTGGCTGGCTGTGTGGGTGCTTGCCTGCTGGCGGAGAAACCAGGGTGAATGGTGTTGTTCCACCTTCCACCCGCAGGACAGACCTCTTAATACCTCTGGCCTGTGCTTCAACAGGTGAAGGAGTTCTGTACCACTGCAGTGATGCCAACATGCATCCAAGTCCACCCTCTTCAGAAGACAACTGCGGTTCTTTCAAACCAAACGTGCTCCCCAGCACGGCACAAACTCATACATCCTCTCTTCACTAGTCACCTACTGCCCACTGAACAAACACAGTCCTCTTGGATTAATAGAGTGAACAGCTCTCCATTTAGTAATCCTTACACCTGGTAAATCGTCAGCCATTAGGGGTATGTGTCATCTTCTGGGGAAGGCAGGCAAAACTGGAATTTTGATCTCCCCTCCTGCACAAAGTGAGAGACAAGCCAAAAGCACCACCTCTAGCTGGCTAAGTCAAGTCACTGACATTCTAGTTGCTTACAGAAGCTGCAGCTTAAAAACTGAATTCCACACACATGCGTGCACAATTCTGACAAACAGCATCAGA
Organism: Chionis minor; assembly: GCA_013398295.1. Taxonomy (NCBI): domain Eukaryota; kingdom Metazoa; phylum Chordata; class Aves; order Charadriiformes; family Chionidae; genus Chionis; species Chionis minor. Next base: position 1,688,005 of record VZSF01008499.1, on the reverse strand, counting down.
AAGGCACAAACATTTTGTATTTTTGAAATTATTATGAAACCTGCCACACAGATATAAACTCCCATTTACTTCAACCAGGGCCCCTTGGACGTGAGATAAAAACTCTATCACAACTCTTGAAAGTAAGGACATAACACACATAAGCACATGTTAAACTGTGTGGGTCAGCCAGAAAATCAGGATCAAGTTTAATCCCGGTGAAAATTAATTTTCATCAGCAGTGATCAGTGTCACAGTTGTACAGTGAAGGACTTCAGTGCTGTGCTTTTGCGTGTGAAATTCCACTACAGATAACTGCGAGGGCACCTATGCCATGTAATAAAAAAATAGCTAAAAATGAGCATTTAGACTTTGTCTCAAGACAAATGCTTGCAATTTTTCTGGGGCATTCGGTCTCTCTGGAGCAGGAACAAAAAGAAGGGATGGTGTTTCAAAATATATAATGGTGATCCAGTGGATAATGCAGAAAGTGTAATTGGTTTTGGCAAGACTGCCACCTTAGACCAAGTCTACAGTCATGTTGTTATTGCTGGGAGACATTAGTTTTATAACGGTGAATCAAGAAGCTGTTCACAGTTACTAGATTAAAAAAATCATGACCATTAGGACTCAAGTCATTGAAACGAGAAAGATCTATTTTATTAAAGACATTAGAAGCAATGGCCAGGGTTCATTTCTTTCAAGCTCTTCTATATGAATTGTTTTTCTTTGGGTTTATGTTGTCCTTTCTAGAAATAGTCAATGGCCTACTTAGCAACAAGAAGGTAAGAACATAGCAAGCTCATTTTGTGATCACTGTTCTAGTGAGACTCACCTAGAATGGCAAAGAACTGGGTATTCCAAGAAACAGGGTAAATAATTAAAGGTATCTGAGAAACAGCAATTCACAGAAGGTTTCATAATAGTTAAGAATGATGTATTTTATACTTGACTTCTCCTTGTTCTCCTACTAACATAGCCAGACAAAATCCTAGTTTGCCCTTCTTTTCCAAACACTGAAAATATGTCCTAGTCTTTTCTTCCAAAAGCAAGGGTCCAGATTTGTTCAACAACAAAATTAAACTTCAGCCTGCGACAAGAAATAGGCACCTTGTCGAAGGAGGGCCAAAACTACTTCCTCAATTATTAACTCCTCCATTCTTAATTTCACGTTTCTTTTTAGACCTCCTTTTTACCATGATGCACTCATACTTCTCTTTCACACTTTCTCCGTTTCATTAACCTGTTTTGACAATGAACTCTATCGGCCAGATAGCCTGATATTTAGCCCTGTGTCCGTAACTGCTTCTCCAGAAACAAGGACATACAATAACATACGTTCTTTGCCTCTCATCATACAGAACATATTTCTGTGATACATATCATCTTATACCTAAGACTTAAAAAGTGCCAACCAAAGAGTACATTTGAAAATTCAAAATATAAAAATATTACAAATACACTCAGCTTTACATGATGAAGTGATGCCAGTTTAGGAATGATAGCTCATCTTCATGACTGAAGAAGTGGATCTTTAGAGGCATAAAAATGACTTAGAAATAGTTGCATTGGAATACATTTGCTTAGAAACTATTCCTGATCAAGTCTTCCTAAGCCAAGATTTCCTTTCCAAAGGGAAAGTAATGAACCTAATCATTGTTTACATTCGGGGACAATTAAATTGGAAAAAGAAATTTGGCAAAATATTTAACTTACTGAAACAAATGTCTAATAGTACCTGCATATAGGCAAGTTTCCAAAAAGTTTTATTATGACTCTTAACATTCTTCTAACTTTTCCAAGTATTTCTATATTTTTATTTATGAGTTTTGATACTTGGTTGCTGTCCAAAGATGAAAATTTAAAATGACTGAGAAAGTATTTGCCATTCAATCCTTAGATTTTAAGTGCTGTCTAGTATTAATGTGGCTCTGTATGTTATTTTATTATATCAATTTGGTTATAGTGGTAACAAAACTGCTTCAATATTAACATAGGGAAGTAAGTCTTCAGCGTGTATTATTTAATCACACCCAATAATCATTCTCTTCCTTCTAAGAGAAAGAAAACACAGTGCAAGTATAAAGAAAGAGTCGAGCACTGCTGCAAAAGAGGACCAAAACACAAAGGAAACTCTTATTGGTCTGAAAAGTTGACAGACGAGTCGGAAGTAGCCAGGAACAAGACACAGAAACCAAATGCCCAGTTGGTAATTTCAGATTCTGAAAGGCGACATTAGGAACATGCAGACAATAGAAAGGAACTACAAACAATAGATGGAACAAAAGTAACAAAAAATAAGTAAGAGCCACAGCTGCCAGAAGAATTCATATGTGATTGAAACCGCATCAGAAAATCATTATGAAAATAAAAACTGTTACAGATTGTTTCCAAAGCTATTAAGAAAATTGCAGCATAGCTGAAAGCACATTGTATACAAACTTTTATAGAATAAAGAATTTTTTTGGTCTGTTTTACCCATTCAGATTGTACTATTACCTTCTAGATGTGAAGGGTAAACTTCTCTTCCTGAATAGTGAATAACAGATAGGGAATCATGCAAGTCCATCCAAAGTGTTATTTAGAGCCATGAAGGAGTATGTACTTAAACAGTATAACTTAAGATGAAGTTACTTTTTCTAGGGCCATAGTAGGCTAACAAAAATTGGGAAAAAATAGTTCCCCAAGGCTCAAAGAAGAGCACAATAACCAAAAGATAAGACAATAGACCAAAGCTTCATGCTAGGATTCAATAAAACATGGACACAGAAACCAAATAAAAGCTGGCATTTTAAAATCCCAAGATATCCTTTACCAAAACTGAGAGGCAAATCAATGCCAATTAAAACATCAATGGCAATCAGAACTAAAAATAAGTTCCCAAGAAAATGTCATTGTCTAAAACCGTATATTTGAAAACTTGTAAAAGGATTTGGAACGAGATAAAATTAACTTGGTACGTACAACTACTGTTGTTAAAATGTTGGCAGATCGGCATTCAATTTATGAAACTAGTTTTTCTTTTCTTGAGCTAGAAGGGCCAACAATCGCTCCTGCAGAGCTCCAACTATACTTCTGGATAACAAAACACCAAATTACATTAAAAATACCTTCCTTTTTGTCTCTGTTTACAATTTTTAATATCAATTAAATGTGGATTTTTATCTTATTTTGAGCATTTAAGAAAATCTGCATGCCTGGAACTACAGCCATTCAATACTGATCTAAACTGTGTCATTTCATCTTTGCAGATCGTGCATATACATATATATATATATATATGTATCATGGTAAAAAAACCAGACCTCACTGCGAAAGACAGGCATCAAATATCAAGCTCACATACAAAACCAAAGAGCGAAGTGGTCCTCAGAAATACTTGAGTGACGAGTTCCTCACCTGTACATTCAGCCTTAAAGCACAAAACACAACTTAGAGCGACAGCCAGACAGTTAGCAAACGAACAATCTGTAACAGAAAGGGGACCTCAGTTTTGCACAGAGACGCCTAGAGAAATTCTCACAGCCTTGGAGAGGGAAGAAAGCGAAATTTAAATCCTGAGGCTGGAATGTCTGTAGAGGACAATTGTGGTGGAGCTGATACAAAGGACGTTTTCCCACCTTTTCTGGCAGAAATGTGGTCTTCAGTTATTGCCACAACCTGCACTGTTTGTTCAGAGATTATGCGACCGAACGGAAATTTCCACACCATGTTATTAGCAAAAGTGGCTTTGATTATTGTGCAAAATTAGAGTCAAAACCTGGATTGCTGCAGTACAAAACAAGCTCAAAGACCAGAGGAGGAGAGGCAGATTAATCTATTTCAACCAGTCAATCATACTTCACACTGAGGAAAGAAACTTTGTGCCAATATGGGATATATTAAGCAAGTACAAAAAAGCCTTCAAGAAGTTAGTGGCCATCTGTTAGGAAAGTACATGATGATATGGCACAGCTTCTCTATACGCTAATGCTGCAATAATGAAGGTGGTAAATAAACATCATGTTCAGATTGAAACAACAGGTCAGAAAAACAGTCTGTTTCAATGACAGATGCACTCAATTACATATTGCTTGGCTGTGTACTGTAAGCATTTGAAAATATTTTTCATTGCTAGGACAATTGCCATGATGCAAAAGAAATCATTGTGAACACTGTTGAAAGAATCATGTTGAAGCAATTATGCTTTTACCAATAAAATAAGATTGCTGCAATAAAATTAAAAGGCAATGCAACTTTTCTCATTAAAAAAAAAGAAAAAAAGGCCATATTTCACACAATCCTTACACAGCTCTTCCCAGAACTGTTGGGATCGTAGTGTATCTGTTTAAATCCCCATCAGTGCCAGCTGAAGGAGATGCAATGCTTCTTGAACCCTGAACCTGGTGCCCTGGCAACTCTGAAATAACAGAAACATAACTTGTCTCCAAAAAACAGTTGTCTCCAAAATCAGGACACACCTCAGGAAGCTTCTCTCCCCCGCCTCCCTTCTTTCTCTTCTGCCACCCCACCCAAATAAAAACTATGCCATTTCCACTTAATCACATAACATTTTTTACATATTATATTATTACTGTTGAATTTAAGAACTCACTTTGCAAATCTGCCTCTCTGGCTTTCTAACTGCGTTTGTACCTTTCCTAACAATTACAACCTTGCAGTAACTCAAAATCGTGTGCCCAACAAATTATTACCTCCTAGACATGCAAGTAGGTAATCACATCTAAGAAGAGACTACTGGCTTTTCAGAGCCACATTGAAAGTCACAGAGAAGTCAGCTCTTTCATGGCCAGAGTCTTAGTTTGTACAATCAGCATAATTCTACTGAATTTAACCGAGTCAATAGAATTTATCCCAATTAAAAATGTGGTTCTCAATTTTTAGCATGACCATTATCACAACCTTTTCAAACCAGAAATGTTATATAAATAGAATGCTCATCATCTCCTCTTCCCCTTAATCAGCATTGCTGGAAACATCCCTTTTCTACATTTCCTTAAACCAATCACCTTCCAGTTGCCACGAAAATGTCATTGTGTAAAACTGTGTATTTGAAAACTTGTAAAAGGATTTGGAACAAGATAAAATTAACTTGGTAGGTACAGCTACTGTTGTTAAAATGTTGGCAGATTGGGATTCAATTTATGAAACTAGTTTTTCTTTTCTTGAGCTAGAAGGGCCAACAATCGCTCCTGCACAGGTTGTCCAACATTCCCTGAGAACACCTTACACCATGTAAATGAAAACACATTTTCAGCACTGAGGGAGGGTCTCTGTCAGAAGGATGGGGACAGCTATGAGAAAAGACTCTGAGGCTGACTTCTAAAAATACTAAAAAAAAATTGGAATAAATCTTAAGGAAACTGCTGTAAGGAATAAAGAGGATTTCCCGAGGCAGAGAAGGTATAGCAGAAAATATGTAAGTTATCTGTTACTCTCAGAAGACTTCATTTTTAAAGGAACAAACTGTTATTTTCCAACTGCCCATTTGTGAGCTGCCATACACATTATTCTGAGAAAGTCAGATGTTTAGTCTTAGACGTTTATTGCTTATGTATCTCTCTCTGAAATGATGCAACTGGGATTCTACTTCATTCATGCAAGGCAATCGAGCCTACACCTTGTCCCTTCAGCCCAGCCAGCACCGCAGCACCTGTCACACCTATCCTAAAGGTCTCACCTGGCTGAACCTGGTTTTAAAGTAAATCATCTAACTGAAAATTTTGGCAAAAACACACCTCTGCAGAGAGGAATACCTCACGCAAACTAATGACAAAATGTAAGAATAAGCAAGACAAGACACTTTGATTTCCTACACTGTCCTGGGTCTAACAGCTTCTACCCCCGACAGGAAAAGCGATGGGTCTCTTCTGCCTCCAACTTCCACCCAGCATTGCTCCAGCCTAAACCACCGACCCACAGCAAAGGGTGGCTTATGCTTACATGCGATTTTTGGGTGGCTTTTTAGGCTGCAATTTCCTGTAATGTCTTACCAATTTATGACATTCATTTGGATAATGAGCTGTTAACCTAATTCCCAGGCTCTATTTGTATTTACAAATGGTCTAATACATCACACACCTTCCTATCCGCATGCCCTATTTTTTCAATGACTGCAGAAATAACAGAAACATTATTTATTTGTGAAGTATTCAAATACCATTCAATAAACATTATTAGTAACGCAAATCAGAAAAGCAGTAAAGTCCTCTTAATTAGGACACCCTAGTGAACAGCTTATCATCCTGATTATATGACTTTTTAATTAAGAGAAGAAGTTACTCAAAACCAAAACAGCATGGAGAGCTTTAAAATGATAAAATAAAATGAAAGCTCACTGCAAGCACAGGAAGAAAATTGGTATTCCTTGCCTCTCCTCTGTTGGCTCCTTTAATCTTCAACAACTTGATGCATTTCAAAATGCATTAAAAGTTTTTAACTTTTCAGGTCCTATTTAGGAAAATCCAGTTTAGCACTGGTGGAATAAATTCTTGTTAACCAAAATTTACAAAGATGTGCTACAGCATATCATTACCAGTTACTTAAACAAAGCAATGACTTATCCTTCAAAGTGGAAAATACATACTTCGCTGTCACTGAAATTACAGTTCCCGATTTTTTCCTCCTGTGTTCAGGTATCACAGGAGTGGGGCTAATTAGCTTAGGTGAAGTTTTACGCTGTTTAACCTCTAAGTTTTGCTGATATTACCTGAGCTAATCTGAGCACCTACATTATACTGCATGGCATGTATAGACCTGCACATACATTACATCAAATTAAAAAAAAAATGATTTATAGAGGAAACCTGTCCAATGTCTAAAACAATGTGAAAACATGTTCCCACTCAGTACTGTGGTAGTGTCTCAGGGTCACAATATCTAGGCCTTTAAGTTTTCTACAGCAAACCTATTGATATATTATGCATGTTCTCTCACCATATAAAAGTTTTGCAGAGGCTTACAAGATTACTAGATTGGGCTTTATAAAAATATGCCATTCACCCACCCTAACTACTGTTTCTGTGGTGAGCCCGTGTCATCACACAAAAACCAAAAGGAAAGACGTTGTATGGCCTTATAGTTTCAAAACATTCCTCTTTAGCTGAACAAAGGAGACCTCAGTGTCTGCTGCGCATATAAGATCAGTAACTCATTTTTTGAAAATGACCTTTTCCACCATAAGGATTTGGTTTTATGCTTTAAAATTTAATTTAACTGAGATAAACAAGCATTAAAATATTTACCAACACTATTTAGTAAATTTGCTTTAGTAAAGCAAATAAAGCTTTGCAATTTCCCTTGTAAACAGTCACCTCAGATTGAACCTGTTTATTAAGAGCTTCTAGACACAGATTTGCTCAGAACAAGAGCTGCATAAATTTAGTGTCAACTGAGTGTTTTGGGCTCTTTCACTGACAACATTCTAAAAAAGAGCCTTACTCCAAGAACAGAAGTATTATGCTTCAAGTCTTCTTTAACTCCCTGTTCTCAACAGGTGCTTAATTTTTCACACTGTTATATGAAGAGTTTGCACCAGCTCCCACAAAAAAAAGCAAAAAACAACTAAAAAGCCCCACCAAACAGAGAAGATATTCTTTTTACCCATTAGTGTTTTGGTGTTTTACTTGAAGTCCTAATTGACTGAAATAATCCTAAATGCGTCACTTCCCAAGGAAATATTACCTCTCATCTCCTGTTATTTTTAAAAACTCATGACTTTGCAACAAGTGTCATGATTCAGGTGTCTGTTTCATGATGTGAACACCAGGCACTGGCAAATTACAGTAACTCATGCTATAGATCTGGTAGGCTGATTTGTTACACTTGCAAGTGGCTATTTAAAATTTCTAGCACAAGCCAGCTGGAGTGGTTGCTGAGCATTGCAGAGAGAGTAGTTCAGTCTTGAATAATTAGACTTCAGAGCTACAAAACACAACTGAGCTCCTACAGTTTAAAAAAAAGAAAAAAATCACAAAACCCACTGTGCCTCAGCTCAACTAACATCCTCTGCTACTTCTGGCAAACCAAACTGATTTTATTTGTAGACTGAAATACTTTTTGCCTCCTCTTAGAAATATCAGAATGATAAAAGTTTTGAGTGACACAGGCAATACTCTTTCATTAATTAAGACCATAAACTTCATAGCTAAGAAACAACAGCTTGATCAACTGCTGAAGTTCAAGCTAAACAGCTAAGACCTTTTGCTCTAATATTGAGGGGAAGAATACGCTTCCTAGTGTTTCCCCTACTTGAAATTCAGTAGCTATTTTAAACTTTGGATAATAAGTTTGGGGGAGGGGGTTGCATGCTTGCTTGTTTTGGTATTTTTCCCATAGTTAGATCAGAAAACAACATTTAGATTACTCTAAATGATGATTATTAAAGATATTATTTATCTCTGTAAGCCGCACTTACAGTATTTAACTGAAATGCTGCCTGTGTTATGATAACTTTGTTCAGCGTAATCTAGTACCTCGCGCTGTTTGCCCAGAGTCATCAGTTCTTGCACAAACAGCATTCTAACACATGCAGCACCAGGCTTTTCAAATAGCTTCCATAAATACAACCAATCAGCACGTAAAGCAACAAAATACAGCATTTTATAGCATATGGCATGCGAAGCAGTGAAGTGAAGGGCACGCCTAGATCTCAGCTGTGGCGTGCCACCTAGTTTGTTCCAGAACACTTATTTAACCATATGGCTCATCCTGGGTGGCAAGCCACCACTAACGCACAGGTGTGTCTTCTTTCACTTGAATTCATGACCCGCGCAACAAAGCTGAAATCAGCTCTTCTAATCACATATTCAATGTCAGTTCCATTCTACAAATTTACTTAGGTTTTACTACAAGAAACAAACAGAAATTCTGCATAACACCAGCGTATGACAAAACACTTAATTACATTGAGGACTGTTTAAAAACAAGGCCTGATCTAAAGCTCAATGAAAGGGATATAAACCACAGAACAAGGATGCTGCATTTAAAGGGACAAAATTACAGTGTCTGACCAACAGCAAATGGATTCTCCAGCCTCCTCTGAAACAAAGTCATCAGTACAGAATCAAAATCTCATTTCTTCTGGCTCACTTGTCAGTGAGGCAAACCTGAAAATTTCAGCTCACTGGTTTTCCCCAGTCTTGGCTCTTATTTCAGAACTGCTCTGCCTGTGAACTACATCCTCACCATTAATGCAGTCTTTCTCCCTTGCTTCCACCTGGCTAGAAGCAATGTTTCAAGAAGTTCTCTGAGCTTACTAGGCTTCATCCCCTAAAGGACCACAAATTGGCAGAAAGGCTTCTGTATTTCAGACAATCGCTGCCAATTTCTTACAGTATCATAGGTACCCTCTAATGCTTCATAAATCAGAAAAGGCTCAAACATATAAAGACTTTTTTTTGCTGCTCTCTATATTAAGGCACGCTAAAAATGTTGTAGATCATCTAGCTGACTCTATTACATAAACCAGTATTGGGATTTCCCCCCCACCGCCTCCCCAGTTCTTTCACCTTTTCATCATGCATTCTTTTCTGGGGCACTGTGAAATGCTTTCCCCTGAAAACTAGAAGTGCCTCAGTTCATCCTCTGTGAAACACAGAAAACAGATAAAGCCAATTTCAGAGTTGTCCTGAGGACAGCTGTTGTTTCAGTACCTGAAATTACCATTGGAAATATTTGCAAGAACCACCATTTTATTATGCAAACATATGAAATACAGTAACAACTTCATCTTATTCTCATTGGAGCCATTGGAAGTTTTGCTATTTACTGAAACAGGAAGCAGATCAAACACAAGAAGCTTAATAATCCAAGCTCCCTCACCGTTGTGCAAATAGCACTCAATTAATTCAGGGTACCATTGTAACATACAGAATGGTTCCTGCTGCAGGAAAAAGCGAAGCTTTGCTCTTCACAGGGATAGAAAACTTGCCTAGCGCAGAAACCCTGGGAGCGACCCATCCTGCCTCAGTGTGCCGGGGCTGGCCAAGGAGCTCCAGGATGGGGCGCTGTGCCCAGCACAGCCCCAGCCGCCAGGGATCGAGCCCCCAAGTAATTCACCACCTTGCCGGCACCCAGGAAAATCCCACTGAAAAATGTCCGTTCTGCAGTCAGCTCACTGATTCTACACAGCTAAGAGTTTACAGCATCAGGCAGAGCAATTCCGTGCATAGATATATATTTGTTTTTAATGAATCCAGAACAACGTTGCAGTTTTATAGTCTTTAGCTTTACTAAGATGCTTTATGTAACAGCAAGAATAACTTTGTTTAGACCGGGATAAATAACAGAGGAGATAATGTACACTTTGCTGTTAACTTCTGTCAAATAAATGCTAGTCAAATACCTCATCAACCCTTACTATGGAGACAGACTGCCAGAATGGTGCAGAAATTTTGAACCTTTATAAGACACTTTAACCATATGTCTTGATCAATTTATATGCAGATCCCTTCCCTCAGCAGAGCTTTTTGCACCAACTGTTAGCCCATATTGTTGAACTGAATCCAGTACAACAGGAGTGAATATAGGAACTGTTCTCTTTTAATTTGAATGGTGATAAAAATGCAAATCAAATAAAAGTATTTTTACAGCAGTCTACAGGTTTTATATGTAGCTGGCAAATTATAACAAGAGGCATATTTACAGATTTAAAAAAAAAAATTACAAGAGTTACAGACAAAAAATATAGTTAAGTAAACCTATTGTAAAATGTGAATATAAATCATATAATATCTTGAAAGCTGACGTGAAAAAGAACAAGGGAAAGAAAAAAAAAGGAAGAAAACCAAACGCTGCTGGAAGTCAGAAATAAGGCACAACCTCTCTGCTTAATACAGTATCCTGAGGCTTGAAGTCACCACCATAAGTATCTTAAAAGTCACATAAGTAGAAAACTGCCAAGAACAATTGTGGAAAATTATGCCATCCTAACATAAAAATAAGGTTTGTTTTCATGATTATGAAATCTGCATGCAATGCCTAAGATACATGTATGCCTTTTATATTCGAAAGACATAAACATAAAAATGTTTTCAAAGTAAAGGGACTTCTTTTTATTTGTTTTGAATTACTTAGGTAAACCAGGGGTACATTAAAATACTGCAGATGCATCATTCATTATATAGTTGCTAATTTCAAAGGACGTATGCATTTTTTGCGCTTAAAAATATAAAATATTTTGTATTACTTTGTTACTAGTTTAAAAAGGTAGAATGTGCTATAAAATACGCCAGTTAGGGACTTAACCTAAAATTAATGAATTATTTGCCTGAAGTAGGCCCAGTTACATGAACTTTCAGAGAAAAACAGCATTGCATTCCCCATGGCCATGCTGAAATAGATTACTAACCTTCAGTGTAAAGTGAAAGTAACAATATGGAACAGGGATACAAAGTAAAAGGTTAAGCAAAAGGTTTAACCTGCTTCACACAAGTATGGGAGATAAGTGACTTTGTTTATGTAAATATAACTATTCACAGCTTTCCTTGACAAATTCAAATGACAACCATGAAAGTCAAATTTTGAGCAAGCTAAGTACCTTAGGCAAAGGATATCTCAAATATGATTTATCTTTTTTGTTAAAATGCGACTTGGCCTGTGTTTATCCCACGTACTCCATTAAAAAGCTTACTCTGCCTCAGATTCCTTTCGGGGGATACCAACTCAGGCTGTGAAACTGCATTACAATGACAATTTAAAGAATGACTTCCACCATGACATGGTGTAATGGTTAATTTTCTTTTACTGTCAACTTCTTTATTTGCCCTTTTCAATTTTTTCAGTCCTTTCTATTATTACTATGGTAGCACTACAGTAAGCGTTGAGTTCTAACTTCCTATCAGTTTTATACAAAAATCAAAGCAGGTGACTAAGACTGCAAAAATCTTCTCATCTAAGTCAGCCTCCTTCCAGGGCAGGACCGTGTCTTTGACCCATTGGAATTTCCTACTAGACACCTCTACCAATCATGAAGAAGTCTCACATCCACTACGGGAGCTAAGCAATGACAGCTATAATGTCAAATGGCATATAGTACCTGAAAATTCTCTTTAGGCCCTAAGATACAGAAATGAAGAGGGTTTAGTTCACCAGACCATGCCCTCGTTGTAACGTTTTAAAATGCACATTAACTTTACGACTTTAGCTAAGCTGTCCTAATTGGGGGGGGGGGAAATGTCTGCATAGACAATCTCAGAGTTTCAATCACTGCAAAAGGAAAGTCTTTTAACCCACACGTTACCATTAATGGATGCAAAGCTGCAGTTACTGCACAATATCAGCAACACCTTTTGCAAGGTGGGGTTTTTATGTTCCAAGTCCTCAGTAACATATCTTAGAGAGGTAATTGGGAAAAAGAAATCCCCTTTCCAGTACCTTAAAATAACAGATACCTTAAAAAAAAAATCAAAAAACTTGTATTTATAGAGTTATTGCCAGCACAAATTGTACCAGAACTAATGATACTCTTTCGATTATGACAGTATAACTTTCCTGTGGCCACTCTTATTCTGGAATACTCCTTAAGAAAAAAAGCCTTCACCGTAAGTACAAAAATTTTAGCTGAAATATTAGACTTGCTTTCAAAGGCTGAAATAAAAGCCAAACAGTCATAATATTAATTAGTGGACTAAAAGTTAAATTTATACAGTACAGCCTAGATCAAAGATGACTTGTGCCCTCATGTTCTCATAGAAGGCTGTACAAACTTCTGTGTTTTTTATTTTTTCAGTAGGATTAGATGTAACTTATCTCATTCCACAGTGTGAGGATGTTTACGACAAGAGTGACTGAGCTAATACAACTTTCCATAAGTAAAGAAGGAGAAATCAGAAAAGAAAGGCAAAACCGTTAATTGCAAATGGAAAGAGGGAGGCAGATGAAACAAGAAAGGAAAAAGGAAAAAAAAAAAAAAAAAAATTCTGTGAAAGGTAAAGGCAAAGCCAAGAAAAGACTACTGCAAAATCATCACTGGAAATGTGTAATTTATCCAGCTAAAGGACTTCATTGCACACTCCTTGCTGCCTTCTCATGCCAAAGAGCTTACCCATTGTCCCTTTTCCCTTGCTGTGCTATGGCTAGAGAACATGCTGTGTCATTGCTGACAAGCTGCTGTTCCCAGAGGTGTTCAACTGGAAGTCCTGCACACACTGCCTTTAATATGGCATGACCTCAATCCCTTTCAGTTTCATCCCCAAAAATTGCCCAGCCCTACAAATCTTTGCCCTTTGAATGGTCAAGCTCCTTGGCAACTGGCATTTGTAATTATCTGAAACTCTGCAGAACTCGTACTGTTGGATAACGACACTGAGCACGAGGAAGTAGTGTCTTTGCTTTACAATACAGGAAAAGATTACTCTGTGCCGTCATCTAGACGAGTCACGCTAGCAGATTAAGTAGAGCACCCACATCAGAGAGTGGGGCAATGAGAGTACCAGAAGAGCAGAATATACCAGAAGAGCTAGATTTTTAAGCAGCAATAAAACCAACAGCGGTGGACTAACACCTGCGAAACCATTAACATTAACAGAAGTCCGTCTAGGAGTGACTCTTTCAACAGAAGAAATGAAGGGAAGACTTCCCTTCGCGTCCAAAGACCTGGAATATCTATCAATGGAAAATCAATTCTATTTACAAATGTAATGACAGCAGTGAACCACCATGACTATAACTAACCGTATAATCCTTAGTGGAGAACCATCTTCTATGTATGGGACATTTCAGTCTTATTTTAATAAAAATGGAGGCATTGTTGAGTGCTTTAGCTGAGTGGTTTCAGTGAAATAAAAATGAATCATACATGTACTGTGAATAGAATTAAGATCCAAAAAACCAAGTACTTCAGGAAAGCCTATCTACCTGTCATCAGGTCCCTTGTAAGGAGTTCACATAACGTACTAAATGCTCAATCCAAATACTATCAGGTCAGTCAGAGGACAAAAGCAATCTTTTTTCAATGGTCCTTTGGGAAGACGGGGCTTGCAGTGAATTTGTCACTTTCTGGTATGCTGCCTACACTCAAAAAAAAAAAAAAAAAGTATTAAATACTTTAAGGACCTATGGAAGATGAAGTCATTGTGCATGACAGTCTAGTGCACGGCAGCCTCAAAAGGGAACCCGTCAAAGGTCTTTAAATCCCACTTGCAAGTTGAGAGTTAGCGGTGTATGCCAGCTTTTACCAAATCACAGCGAAATGTAGATCACTTTGGAGCAAGCTAATGACAGAGTCCATTAGGTCAGATGCAAGCAGTGTGAAAAGAGGAAAGCAGCTAAGAGCATCAACCCTCTTAAGTAGCATAAGAAATGCTAAACTCCCTGTCAAGATTTTTACTGACATTAGCAGAAATTTGCGATGAGTCTAGGAAAACAACAAATGAGGGAAAAGGAAAAGAGGAGCGATGACTAGTCTTGAACAGTGTTCCCACAGAACAGAAGAGTTGGGCTCCATCCCATGAACAGGGATTTCCAAAATGTAAAGACTGCATCACCCTTTAATCCAAAGTAAAATGTTACAATGACAGTAAGGAAATAGTATCAAATTCTACCTCACAAGAAAGACTTGGAGGAGCATACTTATAGATAGAAACTCTGGTGATACCCAGCCTGAGAAGACTGACACCACTGCAGCAACATTATACTCAGATCAAAACCGGAAATATCCATTGCGTCGGTTGTCCTACATTCCATTAGTATGCACATGACAGCACTGCAACATTTCTACTGATCATCTTCTTGGCAAACCACTAGCTTCTTCAGTGCCAAGACTTTAGTACATAATCTTAGAGATACAAGTGTATGACCTCAAAGTGAAATATATTCTGGAGAGAAATTCCTGTCTGAGATGTTCAGTTGCTCCATTTTCTAGACAGACGAAATAAAAAGAGAAGCAAGCTACGGAGATTGCTATTACAAAATACCTGCTGGCATCTGAAAATAAACTACCAGAAAAACAGAATAAATGAGACTTGAGGCAAGCAACCCTTTGAAGAAAATAATGAAGTGATAAATAAAAACAACACATTTCCAGGCTAATCAGGTACTTCAAATATAAAAAAAGGATTGAGAGCTAAGGCTGAACTACTGGGGAAAAGACGAAAAGAATTTCAAGGAATATCTGTCCAAATATTCTGGAAGATATGGGCAACTCATCTGTTTGAACCTAGAGGAAATCAATGACTGTTGATTTAAATAGCCCATTAAAGTAATGTAACTGGTGCACCTTCTGCTCCTGTTTCACATGCCACCATCACAGGGTGAATTCTGACTATTGGGTCAAGATTATTTGGAATATATTCTTAGCTTTAGAAGAGATGTTTAGCAATTAAAGCACCTAT
The DNA here is from genome assembly GCA_013398295.1 of Chionis minor. Lineage (NCBI taxonomy): Eukaryota > Metazoa > Chordata > Aves > Charadriiformes > Chionidae > Chionis > Chionis minor. Next base: position 1,672,694 of record VZSF01008499.1, on the reverse strand, counting down.
TACCAACGTGATACCCAGGAACACAGATTTGACGCATTTAATTCAAGCCCAATTACAAACAGTAACACTAAGAGGACAGGATTGGTCTCTTTCATATCTCTTATGCTTTACTGCCTGCCCTGTCTTTAGTGATCCTTGTGGAACTTTTTAATTAGCTTCCATTTAGAAAGAAGGACGTAAAAATTAATCTCCAAGACAGAATTATTATTGGTGGAGGTTTAACATTGGGGTTTTTAAGTCTAAAAATGGAACTTGAATTAGCAGCAAAAGACAGCTTGAATTTGTATTCTCCCATCTTACCCCGTCATTTCTTTATAGATTGCAAAGTATGTCTTTTCCTCTGTCTTTCTGCACACAGGAACCTACTATCCTTTGCATCACCATCATTTCATTTTAATCTAATCATTAGATACTGTATCACATCAGGATCATCCTGGAAACATGACTCTCATATGAACCCTGACTCATTACACTCCTCTTTACACAACCAGTCATTCTCTGGAAGTAATATCTTAAAGTACTGCTGATCAAAAGAGTCCCACTTTTGTATAATAAATGTCTCGTGAACACTACACTGTCAAACCAGTTTTCAAGCTGTTCTTCATATGCAGAGGATGCAAAACTTTGTTTTAATATCAAGTACGCTATAATCTTAACTACAGGTGTTCTAGTGCATATGGAAAGCAAATATTTAAGAGAGAATATTGCTTTTTCCCCCTCCTGCAATTAGAGAGACTACAGTCTCTAACATCTAACAGTCAATGTTAAACTGATTACACCAGCAGAGATTTGGACTGAATTAATATTACAGAAAAATGATAACAGATGCTGCAAAAATCAGTGCGTCTGAACAAGTACATGTCTGCAATGGCACCAGAAACAGAATTTCTGGTTCCTGAAAATTATGTTCAAATATTGGAAGGAGGACAACTGGTACAAGTGGATAAAATTAAGACATCCCTCTAAACAATGTCTTTATCTTGTTTAAACAATGCTCTCCATCTACAAATAAATTTCAGGTATAAATATATTTGAAATTCAATGTTATAAATTCAGTTCTATTTATACATTATTTAATGATTTTTATTTTTAGGATTTCTTTTATTTTTCATTAAGTAACCATTAATTTTATTAATACAATTGGAATTGGTGGCTTATTATGTCATTACTTCTGAGAAGTGTCTCAGGTAAGTTAGTTGGGTTTTGATTTCAGGGAGATGGACGCGAGAAGGAAGTAATAGGTTGGTCCATTAGTCAAGGACAAAAGGGAAGAGTAGTTCCCATCCACAAACTGCAATGAAAAAAAGAGACGCAAAGCACCTTGGGTCAAAAGCCTGCCTCTGTAACACCATTTTCAATATGCCTATAATTGCCTAACACTGGATTCACACTAGTTCCTCACTGATCAAGATGCATTTTAGAATTGCTTCTGCTTACTATTTAACAGTTACTGTATTTTTAAGTTTCTGGTCATTTAAGACCATCTCAGCTTGATAAAAGTCTACATGCTACTGACCAAAGAATATTCTGTTTCTCCCAAGACTAGATGCACGTAATTTAATCAAACTTTCTGTAACAAAATACCAATAATACAAAACAGTAATAAATAGCAGGACGAATGGGGGTATCATTTAGTGAAGTAATCTTCTCACAATCTTTTGGAGCAAACATAATCTGGCAACTGAAGTAATAGACTTGAGAACCTAAGTTTTCTTCTACTACTAAGACGCTGCTGACACAGGAACCAGCTAAGCTCTGTATCCTTCTGCTTTACATTCATTAATCAAGGTTAGTATCATAAAATTTATACTGCGTCAATCAAAGACTATTGCTTTCTATGGGGTCAATCAAAGACTACTGCTAACCAAATCAGAGGTCTATGGAAGAAGTCTGTGAAAGGACCAAAAATAATCTGAGTTCTTCCTACACAAGTAGAAATGGAACCAGAACTACCAATGTGGTTACTTGCAACATCTCCCCCAAGGCTGATTCTCTAATATTCACAAGTGAAGTACAGCCACCAGTACAACAAGGAAAATAAGAAAGCTATTGATGTTAACAAGAGAAGGATGATAAAGTACTATTCCCATTCATCATAAAATAGGCATTAAATCTATCATTAAAATATGAGCCATTATTAAACTGACTCACAATCCAGTTAGACATAAACAACACACAGCTGAAACAGAACTCACTCAAAACAAAAGCAATAATGGTTAGCAGAAGAAAATCGTTTTGAGCTCCCAAAACTAGGAGGTCTTTTTCCATTTCATCCATGGGAGCTGGACTCGATGGTCTTTGAAGGTCCCTTTTAACCCAAACGATTCTATGATTCATTTGTATGCAAATCAACAGGCCTTATCATTCTGATATTTAGGAAGTGGTTAGACTATTATGTCTAATATTATATGATTATTATTATTATTGCCTAATCTTCCCTAAGTCTAATATTATTATGATTATTTTTTTCCCAGGTAGTTATCTCCATATTCAGACATTTACTCTTTCTTAGAAGGTATTGCACCACACTGGAGGAGATCATCTACCATCATCATACAAAGTCTTTTATATTTACAGCTAGTACAAAAAATAGAAATAATACCTCCAGACCACAGATGAGCAGGATTTCATACCTGTCTTTCTCATTCAATGTTGTTTTCCTTAGAATATAGCATGAAACTAAAGGTCTCAATCCTATATTTTCAGTCAGAATAGCGAGCAGTCAAGAGCACCCAGGATATCTAGATAACGCGAAACCTGGCAGGAAGCCTTCAACAAAAAGTCCTCTCAAGGTGCACAACAGTACCAAAAAAGAACCATTTGTGAAAGAGAAGCAGCTTCGCCTGGTGCAAAACAAGTTTCTGCACAAACCCCTAAGAATCACAATTTTCACTGACACGAAGTACATTTAATTCATTTGTTCTCTGCTGCTAGAGATACCTGCTGACAACGATGGAATAAAACTGACAGAATCCATCATACCTCTTATACTGTAACGCACGTCTTGGAAGACCTGTATTCCATGGCCAGGAAAGGTCTGTATTTGAGAACTAATTCTGCAATATTCTTCATTTTACTTTTGTCTTAATTACTACTATGGTGGTTACCAGTAATCAATGTAATGCCCTTTTCATGTCACCACCTGGAAACTTAGTATTACATGGAATTTAGAAATATTAGGGGAGGGGGGGAGGCGGGAAGAAGACATTCACGCCCCCTCTAAAATATATATGCGAGAAAAAACAGGTTGTTCAATTTTTCTGTGTCTTAGTGTGACTCTTCTCCAAAAGAGAGGATGTATAAGAGATAATTTGTTATTCTGCACCTATATACTTTCTAGAATATAATGATTCTTGACTGAGAGCAACCAACTCTCTAACTAACTAACAGAAGTAAGACAACCTAAGATTCTGGGGTGGGATTTAAAAATGGGTTTGGGTCAGAAACATTTTGGTAAGACATTCATTTTCTGACAACTGAAACTTTTTGTTGAAATCCATCTTTTCCCCATTTCCTTCTTCCCTCTCATCCCAAAAGAGAATTTCTGAGGTCCAAAATAGAGTTTTGGGTCACAAACATAAAGAAAAAGGAAAGGGTAAAGGGCGAGCGTTCTCTAATTGGCACCTACTTAAAACAATACCTCAGTTCAACTACCTGAATTATGCAGGGGAGAAAGTGACTTCGATTTTCCCCCTTTCATACAAATGCTCTGACATACTCCACTCTCTCCCTTCCACCTCTCTCCCTCCTTCCTGTCTACTTCTCTGTGCCTATGCCTTTCTCCCCCTCTTGAACTTTCTTCATCTTTTTTCCTTACCCAGAAGAAACTTCTGATGGATTATTTTCCTTCACTTATTAGGAAGGAAACTAATGTCAAAAGAATGACTTTTTCTGTGAAACAGAATTCTTGCTTTCTCACCAGCCCTTAGGAAAGCTAGACGCATTTCCAGCTCTACTGTAGACATTCATTATGACCTTGAGTAAATAATGTAATCTACCTCCACCCCTCTTTTTGCACTGCATGTGAGAAGAGGGAAGAAAATTCTTCTGTCTCCTTTGTATACTTCAGTTCTGAGCTTTTTGGGCCAAGGATTGGCGCTTACTATACAGCTGTGCAATGTCTAATATATAATAAACCTGTAATACCTCCAGGGACATCCAGACACGAATGTAAGGCAAATAAAGGCAGTCGATGCTTTGCAGTACAAACTAGTTCTTATTTACAGTTGCTGAAGAGTTTTACCATGAAACTGTTTGCACTGTTACCAAATGTACAGCAATCACTCTTAATACTTGCTTATAAATACAGAAGTATGTACAGGCTTTTGGAATACTAAACCAAGTTTCATCTCAAATTAGGAATCCCATATATTACAGCAGTCCGATGCAAAAAGTAATTGATAGAAAGGCTAGGTAGTTCAAATCCCTCAAAACTACTGACAGATGCAGACCAGCCTAAATGTAATATCCCAAGTGCTCTTAACAGCCTCTCATCATCTTCAACACTCCCCTTGTCACTAGTGTACGATAGCCTTGAGAAAATGGAAATACTATGAAACGAATACCAGGACTTCAGAAAAAGCACTGATTCACAATCAGATTGCAAGTCTTACGTATGCTGACTTAAAATGGTATGAGTAGTAATGATCTGATTTATGAGATGATTATACATATGATTTGTATCTGATTAATAACAATGTGGATTCAAAATCAGGATCTTCACCTTTGTAATCTGCTTCATGCTATGCTGCAAACTGACTGACAGAAGCATCTCCATTTCGATTGTTCTTCCCTAAGGATTAATACTTAGACCATATGTTTTATTCCAGAGCATGCATACTTTGTTCAACTTGAGCATAAGGCGAACTAAGTCTTTCAGTAAATAATTCTGAAGGAAAAAAATCCACAAAAGTGCACCCCAAAAGCACACACACAAAAAAAAACCCCTAACCCAAAAAATCCCCAAGACCAACCCCCCCCAGATTGCTGAGGTTTGAAGACAAGTTCACTTCAAAAATTAGTTCATTTCTAAAGCCTAGTGGAACATTAGCCTATAGCATGAAAAAAGGGTGCGTGTTCAGAGAATTGCAAGACCTTGAAATGTACCAAACATTACTGTAAATGAAGGACTGGCTGAGGCGAGCAAGCCGTCAAATGGCAGCTTGGTATCAAAAAGCCACTCTTCAGTCCAATTTATGTTTCTTCTTGCGGGGAAATATCAAATCTCCAACTAGAATTCCACACCACTGACAATTAAAACAGAACTCCAGAATAATGCAAACACTGCTGTTCACATTCAGGACTAAATTAGACCCAGTAAAACAATCAATTTCTTATATCAAACATTTCACTTCTGTTAATGCTACACAAAGTGAAACGCAGCAAAGCAAACAACAGAGTGCTCTTAAAATAGCAATGTATTTTTCTCCCAGAAAAACTATCATGTCTGTAACTTATACACGGATTGAACTTGGCAGCATGAGCATCTGAAACAGGCTCTGGGGTTTGTAATGCCCCTGTAATGCGCTGCCAGAAGTTAATACTACTAATAAGAATTCCAGAAAAGCACAGGAAAAACTGCACCCAGTTTCTCAGGATGCACCACAGTACATCTGTAATATTTTGTAAGGAAAGTGTATGGAATTTTCCTGATATCGTAAGAACTTTTTTTTTTCCTCTTAATTTTAGTGAATTTATTTAGAAATTAGCAAAACTGAGAATTAATGCAACATGAAACCACAGAATATTGCAATGAGAAAAAAGATTTTAGTATTTTACTATGAAAGCAATGTTATGCTTTTCTCTAGAGATTTCTTTCTACTAAGCTAAATGTAAAGGTAAGTCAATTAAATTTGCTTTCTCTTTTCTAAGTATCTTCTTTTGCACAAGAAGAGTCATGTTTTTCATTACTGAAAATATGCGTGTAGGAGCATATTGGTTCCCATTATCAAATCTTCCAGAGCAAAGGCCAAGTAATACAAGGAGAATGGTAAAACAGACACTTCTGACACCTCTCTGTATTCGTAATTCCTGGAGTGGATGGCAGGAAACCTGGAATGCTGGTGTGAACTCAGTTCTGTCCGTAATTGTGTCATGCTGACAAGGCTTGTCCCTCTCACTCTGCTATGCAAAGGAGAATTCCAAAGCGATGGACACATGCCCCCATTCAGTCCTGCCTATGATGTACTTCTGGCAGATCATCTGTTCTAGAATTGGGATATGCAAAATCACAGGAGGAGGAGATAAAGCAGGAAGGAGGATCTGAAGTCACCTATGATGTGCCCGGCGAATCCCTGATGTCCCAAAACGGTGAACACAACACTGATACAGCAAACAAGATGAGCCCCTACACATTCTCCATCCCCATTGCCACCAGCTAAGCATCTCATATCCAAACAGGTAACCAATCCTCCCTTAAAGACAAGGTGGCCAACCCCAGATTGCCGACTGCAAACAGGTCCTGGCCTGCACCTTCCCTAAAGGACATCGGCTGCAGCTAACTCTCTACAACTACCTGAAAGGAGGTTGTAGCGAGGTGGGGGTCAGTCTCTTCTCCCAAGTAACAAGTGATAGGACAAAAGGAAATGGCCTCAAGTTGTGCCAGGGGAGGTTTAGGTTGGGTATTAGGAAAAACTTCTTTACCAAAAGGGTTATCAAGCATTGGAACAGGCTGCCCAGGGAGGTGGTGGAATCACCGTCCCTGGAGGTATTTTAAAGACGGGTAGACGTGGTGCTGAGGGACATGGTTTAGGGGTGGTTTTGGCAGTGTAGGTTTATGGTTGGACTCGATGATCTTGAAGGTCTCTTCCAACCCAGGTTATACTATGATTCTATGATTCTAACCAGCACAGATCAAAATCTGTAGTGCTGGTACAGCTGAAGTAACCACGGCTGTAAGCCCGCTAGATGATAGCACATTATAAGGCATTACCAGCAGTCAGAGAAGACCACTTGCAAAATAAGTACTGAGAAAGTTTACTTAAAGGTGAAATCACTCATCCTGATCAGATAGTCCTAAATGATTACTCATGAAAACTCTATACCACATCCAGTCACTATGAATTGTTTAATCACCGTCACGTACTGTTTTATAACACACTCTTTTATATGCCATTGAAAAAATGACTTCACAAGTATTTTCAATCTAATTGTTTGTCTTATTCTTACACTGTTAAAAATAACTTCTGTTTTGGAGAACTCCAAATATACAAGAGTTACAATAAATCCCCTCAATCTCCTCAGGCTACACATGCACATTTTTTAACTGACGAACGTCCCTACTTTTAAGACCCATCACTCACAACCTTTGCCTACTAGAAGCACATCTACTAAGGAGGGGAAGAGCTCACTTCTCCAGTGTTACAATCTAGTTTTTAGTCTTTCATTTACAAAATGACAGAGAGGAGGTTAAGCTTCTGTTAAATAAGCATAATCTTCCAAGTTTCCAACTTTCAGAACACGAATTTAGAAACTGAAGAAAAACCAAACCACTACAACATGAGCTGTGATTGTCACTGAAAGAAAAATACAAATTCTTTTCTAGACTATGCACAAAGGGTGAACAAATGACCATTCTGTACACTACGTGTTGCCTGAATCTTAAAAACTGGTAATGATCACCACCACAAGATGGTACACACGCATATTTTCTGAGAAGAGACATTTTGGTTTATTTCACTTGTTGTTAAGAGTTTGCAAGAAGAAGTGAAAATACTGAAAGAAATACCATCAAGGTGTTACATTTTTAGAGGAATCAGTAACTGCTACCTGCCATACTATCAGAAAACTCAAACACAATGCTGATGATTTAATTGAAACTATTTATTTTAAAAAATGTAACTCCAGCTAATAACGAGTTAAAACTAGATGTGATTAAAATTAAGCATTTCTCAAAAAAGAAAATTTCCATGGCACTTACATTGAGAGGAGATTTATGGCTAAAGATCCAAACATAATGAATCCGAGAAGGAATAATTGTAAAGATGGAGAGAAGTGCGTAGGCAGACCTTCACTCTAGCCTATTCCGTTCAACAGGATTTCTCTTGATTGAGTCATGTGTTCAAACAACCTCCAGAAGACTTTTTGCATTGAAGACAAGCAATGGTTCAAAGGGAATTCCATCTTGAAAACTGCCAGAATTCCTAATTAATTTTTTTACTAATTATAGTTAGGCCAGTCAATTGGTGTATTCCAAGTCAATCATTAAGAGCTAGTGGTATTGCTAGCTAAGCAAATGGCTTCATTTTAATAAGGGCTGTGTGCTCCACTCAACTGTGACTACCTGCGGACAGCAGACCCAAGAGTCCTATCCTATGGAGCACCTCTGGTCTAGCCAAGAGTTCTTGCTGATGTTTGGCAGGGTGAGAGAGCACTGGCTGTCCCCTCACAAACACCCTTCGGTGTGGGAAGGAAATCCAGACACACAAAAAAAGAAAGAATGGTAGTGTGCACTGGTACCCAGTCAGCATCATGACAACTACAATTACAGCCTCCACCTGTCATCAGTCATAGTAATTTAGTAATAAAAAACTCACCACTTAATTCAGCCATGTATGAACTCTCTGTAATGTTTATTCTTAATTTAAAACTCCAAACATTTTCTGTGTATTTTCTTTCTCATAATTACGTGGGTGAGCTAAAATGGCATGACCTACAGTCAAACACATGGGAAAGGCTGGCACAAATCCTGTGAATTGTATCCCTCCTGAGCTTTGGGAATTCCAGGTAACTGTTGCTGGCATGCCAAGCACCCCAAACCTTTCACAATTCAGCCCTATAGTAGCTGTCAGAGTGAGTTATATCAACCGAATAGAGATATCGAAGGAATATCTAGTAAACCTACTCCTGAGGGCTGCATAAGATTTTGTAACCACTGCTATTTCATTGCCTGTAAAAAGGTACAGACACACCAAGACAAGGCTGTTCTGTTCATTTTTCTCTTGATGCACTTGTTTGCTATACAGCATATCACCACAGTTATTCATGCTATTATTCTGACTTACAGGTTTAAATTGTTCACTTTTCTGAATAATCCAGATCTTGGCAAGACTGTTTTATTTGGTTTTAAGCCTGCTTTTCCTTGAAATTTTGCTTCCTGTTTCTACACAGGAAATGAAAAATCAGCATAGTATGTAGCATATATTACATGACTTTAAAAGGTGATAGGAACAGATTTTCCTCATGCACTTTACCCTAAAGGGAACTTCCATTTTTTGTGCCCAGTAATTCAGAAAAAAAAGGGTGGAAAAAAAACCCCAAGTGCTTTATTCCCATCTCCTCCTTTTCCCTTCATAGAAATGGGAGCATGATATGAATTAATCATTCTTTGCATGAAGATTACACAGAAATAAAGAAGCGAATCTTACGTTTTCTGCTGACCAAAAAGAAAATATCATTCCCAAAAATAATTCCTCCTCTCATTTTCCTATCAGGTCCTTCAGCAAATACTTTGGATGAAACGGATTGTCTGACAGATCATGAAAAGCACATAGAAAGTTGAGCATCCTTCATAAAAAAACATCCTGTCAACAGCATCTTAATCTTTAAACCTAGTGCCTATTAATTTAAATGTCCATGAACGCAGCTGCCGTAACAGCTAAACAAGAAGAAATTTCTATCCACATAGCCAGAACTAAACACACACAGAACTCCACAGATTAAACTACTTAGCCTGAACTTAATCTACAAGCAATGAAGCGACTAGTCCCATGGGAAGAGCAAGTACCATGTTGCTCATGACCAGCACAGCTTAAAATACAAACAGTATTAACTTTTACCACCTAAAATATACAGTATAGAATACAAACTTTAACTTCAGGATAATGACAAACTCATCCAAAAAACACACTGCAATCCCTCCTAAGAGAGGCCAAAAGACCTCGTTTTCTGTTACAATATCAGGTTCAAAAATACAGGTCTACTAGTACAAGTTAAGACGAAGAACTTCAAATCTAATGAGAAACCTTGAAGTTTGAACACGGAGAAAGTGAGACCTAACCGTGTAACTGCTTCTCTTTGCATGTGTTGTTCTCACTCCGTTCCCAACTGCGTTGCATAAAGATAAGGCAAAAAGTCAGCTCCTCTTTTCTACAGTCCTCGGAGCTCCCAGACTCTCTCGGTTTCTGCACCACTGGGCTACTCCACCTGAGACGTGGAAGATCTGCACAGCATCCAGAGCACCATACAACTAGAGCATTTAAACCTATTATAGCCAAGAGCAGCATCTGGCCATTAATCCCACTTCCTTTGCCTCAGAGCTGCGGTCAGCCACCCAAGAAGGGAGAGGAACAGTTCTAGTTTGACAGTTTCAGTTACAAGCTTCTAAATAGCAGGTTTCTGTTGTTGAGGCTGGCCTAATGTCCCTTCCATTAGGTGCTCACTGTTGCCAATTTCATTGTTAAACATCTAATTCTCACCACTCAGCTTGGATAACACAGATACCTCCAGCCTTGTTCCCCCTGGACTCTTCTAAGTTCCCAGTTTGCACGCATGAGTTTGGTGTTATGCACCATAGCTTCCAAATCACTTTAGGGACTGGCCTGTATGGGCCTACTTTATTGAAGAGAATCAGAGATGTCACCACAGCTAGGAAGGACTACAGGACGTAAAGCCATCGAGGGCTACAGAAGGAGGAATTCCCAGAAAAACCAGAAGCAACGTAAGCTGCAGCATCCGCATCTAGCCTGTGGGTTAAAATTGCGGAGGACGCATAGCACAGATCCGATCTGTGTGGGATTTTTTTGCCCCTCTCCCAGAACATCAAGTTATACAGCTTCTCATTGGGTCTGTGTCACGCACGTTTAGGAAACTGCTTTGGAACAAGATGAGATCTCCTCTGTTCTAACACAGAAAGCATTCAGAAATACAACCAAGCAAGCAAACAAAAAAACCCCGCTTTACATCCATCACTAATGTCACTAGCCCCCAACAGATCTGTATCCTGAAAAGAATGTCACTGAGCAAGGTGACATCTTGATAAAATCTTAAAATACCTTTCCCCTACCTCTCCCTTCTTCCCAGCCTCAACTTTGCTCCTCATTTCTCTGTCCCCGAGCAGCGCGGGGGGATGGGGATGGGGGTTGTGGTCAGTTCATCACACGTTCTCTCTGCCGCTCCTTCCTCCTCAGGGGGAGGACTCCTCACACTCTTACTCTGCTCCAGCATGGGGTCCCTCCCATGGCAGACAGTCCTCCATGAACTTCTCCAGCATGACTCCTTCCCACAGGCTGCACTTCTTCACAAACTGCTCCATGGGGTGCAGTCCTTCAGGAACAGACTGCTCCAACATGGGTCCACCACAGAGTCACAAGTCCTGCCAGCAAACCTGCTCCAGCCTGGGTTCCTCACAGGTCCTGCCAGAAGCCTGCTTCAGTGTGAGCTTCCCACTGGGTCACAGCCTCCTTTGGGCATCCACCTGCTCTGGTATGGGGTCCTCCATGGGCTGCAGGTGGGTATCTGCTCCACCGTGGACCTCCATGGGCTGCAAGGGGACAGCCTGCCTCACCACAGGCTTCACGGGAATCTGCTCTGGCACCTGCAGCACCTCCTCCCCCTCCTTCTTCACTGACCTTGGTGTCTACAGAGCTGTTCCTCTCACATATTCTCACTCCTCTCACCAGCTGCAATTGCACAGGTTTTTCCCCCCCTTTCTTAAACATGTTCTCACTGAGGCGCTACCGCTATCGCTGATGGGCTCAGCCTTGGCCAGCAGTGGATCCGTTTTGGAGCCGGCTGGCATTGGCTCTATTGGACATGGGGGAACTTTCTAGCATCTTCTCAGAGAAGCCCCCCCGGTAGCTCCCCTGCCACCAGAACCTTGCCACACAAACCCAGTACAGTGTAGTAATACTGGAGGCTCTTCAACATGTTGGAATAGACATACAGTACCCTTGAAAGTATTTATTTATTTGGAATGACTAAGTCACGACTTTGCATGATCCACACCTTCCACTACAAGCACGAACTAATTGCAACAGTACTTAACAGCCGACAAAAATGTCAAGAGTTCCTATAAGTTTTTTTGGGCGTTTACAGACACACTCCTTTCTTGTGAAACTCAGGAAATTATTCAGATTACTAAGTACACGTACCAAGCGCTATTTTAGACACTGGAGTATCTGAGGCTTCCCCACAGGCTGCCAGATGTGCTACAGGACTTGGAGGACACTCACGTTTTCTGGAGCTGCACCCTGAGCTCACACAGGACAGCATGAATATCACAAACTAGGTCTTCAGGTGGATTAACTGCAGGGGAATTTAAAGTGCCTCCAGAAATGGAGACATTGAAGAATACATTCTCTTTTTATCGTATCAAAATAGAAGTGAAGAGACAAGCTCAAAGAAACATTAAGTGCTCCACTTGCTAAAAATTCAGCATTTACTGAGTTCTATAAAGTCGAGCCAAAATGCGTTTTCCTACAAGTGAAAATGAGTTAAGAAAAAAATGAAACTTTCAAATTTGTCCAAAGATTTACCAAAGAATAACACCCATGATCAAACGCAAACAAAGGAGGGGAGCAAGCATTATGTTTCTCCTCTTCAACTACAGAAGCATAGACCAAACCTTTCTTTTTTTAGCTAAGCTAACAGTTCTATTCACTTAGTTGTAGTAGATTGAAATGGCCTAATAATTTCTCTAAGGTTTCCATATTGAATCCTGACAAAACACTTAAGAAATGTGCGTAATACTTAGACCCCGAAACAACATCTATGAGCATGTACCATAATGTTTGTACAAAATATTCTGTGGGTCCAATAGATGCTCAAACATTTTAGCACTTTTTAGGAATTGCTTAATCCCTGCCTCTTTCCATACACAAAAAGTTAAATCAGTCTTCCACACTCATGCAGAAAAAGTAGTAATATGAATTTTGCATCTGTTTTTGTTCCTATTACCATTAGTGCAAGCTTGACCATCTATTTGACTGAGCAAAAATAGTCTGGCCTTACTACTCTGGAGTCCCAGACTACGGGATCAGGTTGCTGAATACATGAACTAATCCGATTAGTCAGTAAAAGGACTGAATGACTTTCCAGTCATGACTTTTCAGAATTTCAGCATGATCCACTCTCACCAAATGAAAGCACCTTAAAATGGGGCAGATGTAAGGCTGTGAGCAAAATTCAAACCACACTTACACTGCAATTTATAATGTATAGTGACTCATATTTACATCTATTTCCTGATCCCTCAAATCCATCTAGTCTCTAAACATAATAAAGTTATATTATTATGTTTCCAGGTGTTCATTTAAAATTACTCCAAAAGTTTAAAGCTTTAAAGTGTATAAATCTGGCCAATTAATATTTGTCAATTGAGTAATTATTTACATTAATATAAATGGATTTTCCTAACATTGTCATTTTATTTTCCCTCTATGCTTTATCATAATAACAAAAAACGGCAAGAAATATCTTCCTGCTTCCAAAACCTAGAAGTTACTTTTCCTTCTTCCTCCATCAGGACAATAGTAAGATTACTGAGATTTTTTTTCACCAAAAAATAATTTAGGCAGGAAAAATGAAGAGTGGCAGACAGACAGGGAGACTGATGTCAAAATAAAAATGGCCCAGCACTAAGGGCATTCAACTGGGAAGTGAAAGACAAAGGGTTAAATTCAGGTCCTGTACCTGACATGGACAAGATATAAAATATCTGGGTTAAATACTGGATGATTCTCCTAACCATTCGCTGTAATTTTGGTGTGGATCAATCCTGCTTCCGCTCTAAGTAGCATCGCTGTAGCTTATGTAAGTATGAGTTTGGCATGCACTAGCCATGGAAATTATTCACCCTGCTTTCCAAATACCACACCTGGAATAAATTTCCCAATATCAGTATGTCTGGCATAGGGCACAATCACGTAGAAATGTTTTGCTGCTTGCAGGATCCCACATTTGTAACAAAACCCCCCTCTGAGACTGTACTACTAAAGTGTTATGGAATTTCCCAAATTTGTATGAAGGAAAAACAAAGGGGGGAAAAAAAGCATTTTGGCTTGGAAGACATTTTGTCAAAACCAGCTCATAACTACTATCAGGGAGGAACATTTTGAGCAAGCTAACCCTCGATATCCTCAAAGATTTATGAGTTTATTGAACAAATTACTGAGTTGCTCAGAGCTGTACAGTCTATTTCATTAGCATACATTTGCAGACATTCTGAGATGGCTTACACATACACAAGGGAATGCAGCACGTTCAAATATTTTAAATCCACATTACATCGGATGGTAAACCACATTAGCCTTTTCATTTTACAGATACAGACTAGAGTCCTACAACTACCAAATACATTCATAAAAAGCAGAAAACTAAAGAAAGTAAACCAAATCATTTCTTGAGGCTGCAAAGCAATTGCAAAACCCTTCTGCTGAGCTCTCCAGCCTTGTTGCTGACATGACCTCTCAAAGCAGTCTTCTCCATAGAGATGATTAGAAAATCTCCATATTACCTAACAGATTGCTGTTTAAATTATCTATCATGTTGAGTGCTTAGAAAAAATCTGTTATTTGTAATTTTCAAAGTGTGTGCAAGAAAATCAGTTCACACCATCTGCAATAAGCAGAGGCATCTTTTCCACCCCAAGTCATGTTTTTTAACTTTTAAACACATTTATACTGAGAATAAATTACAGTGGTATGACAGCCTTAAGCACAGCAGCCTGAAAAATCTCGGCATCAAATCAATGCAATATTAACTACCTGAAATTGAGATTAAATTAAATAGGTGGAATAGTACATCATGCATGTGTTCATGTATCTATTTTGAACACTTGGCATAATTAGCTACTGGCCCTTATTGAGCTCTGAAACTCTTCTACCAGTTGTGTGAGTATGCATTTATGAGTTAGGGACAAGATAAATATTTTACATAATTTTGTCCTACTCTTGTACATTGGAAAAATCATTTGGGGAAAAAAACAACCCACATCCATTTTAAAACACAAATAGCAGAGTAGTTTTTCTTTTCAGCAGTGAAATGCAAGCACGTTTACCTTCTGTAGCTAAGTAATGAACATACCATTTTCACATGCAATAAAGCCCAGTAAGTCATTCATGGACTAGCTGAAGTGATTGGTAATTCAGTTACAGACCCAGCACCCCAAGCATACAAAGCAATCACACACTGATTTAAGTTAATGAATACAGACCTGAATATCCTTCCTCTGATATCAAATCAAATAGGAGATAAGAGTTGAAATAAGACATTTCTTGTGCTTGATTCTGTCACCTGTATTTGAACTGCATGTAACATTTCAACCCTTAAAAAAATCATATTATTTTATCTGAGTCAGGTTTGGGAGCTGGTGGTGGGAGACAGCAGTAGCTGCAGCTGAACCATACCTCGCTGCAGAATCATAGCGAGTATCTTTTTCTTGTATATTTTTTTACACTCTCACAAAGCAACTAGCCATAGGTAAATGCATTAAGTATCCGTACATTAAATCAGATTCAGGACAGAAATGTTAACTCTCTAGAATAATTTCCCAAATGGAAACTTTAGGGAAAAAAAAGTAATCTCCCCATAAACTGCCTGACTTGAGAACCTTTCCTTAAACAATGAAAGAGCAAAAAAGGAGAAAAAAAATCAAAGATCTATTACAGAGGAATTGTTAAATGAGGGGGCACAGCAGTGTTGCATTAGAAAATCAAAAATGTTCTATGGCAGGCCTAGACACAGATAGATAAAGAAAAGTAAGTAGTATTTCAAAAGACATCTATACCACTCTGTAACCGCATGGAAATAAATACAATAGTAGTATTTTAAGCGCAGTTATTGATTTTAGAAAGTGTAATATGAATTCGTTCAACATGTGGTTATTTAGAACACGATTTTACTCCTTACTGTTGATGTGGTTTACAATGTGTATTCATTATGTTTGTCTGTTGCTTTTATTCACTTCTTATTGTTTATCCATAAAGAATTCATTATTGGAAGGACTTATTCATTTAAATCAAAGCCCTTTGTCACTTTTAACAAGGTTACATCTAATATGTACTTGTAACTTATTGAAGGGAAACATTATGGTTTCAAGACAAAATAATAATGATGTTCCACAAACCTACAGATGTTGTGTAAAAACATGCAGGCTCTTACACTATACCTTTTCAGAAATCTAGATGGCAAAGGGAATTAATCCTTTGTCCAGTCTGCTAAAAGTAGATGCCACTGTATTCATGTTCTGATAAAGGCAAGGATCAGTTAGAAAATAATTGAAAAATCTTGTTCATTTCAGAAATGAAAGTTCCATTTGTCATATGAGAAGCGCACTGACATATACATATATAGATAGTTTGATATATAGAACTATATTTTTTACCTATTCAGGTACCTTGCCAGTGTTATTTTCAGTCTGACCTGACATTCCTTGGCTTCCGTTGCAGTGACGTTGGTTCCAGAATATGGGCATGAACCTTCAATATAAAAAAATCAGTAATTCACGCACTCAATTCACAGGGGCGAGAACACTGACTTAAAGTGATAAATTATCTTACTAGTAAGAGCTCTGAGATAATCCTCTTCACAAAATGAACTAATGTCCTGCTTTTTATTTATGTGACATTTAAAATAAACTGTTGTTCATTATGTAAGTACTTATGTGTACATATATTTAAATATATGTGTGTGCATACATACACACATACATATATATACGCAAGTTTATGCTTATTGGAGGTTAATTCCTCCTTCTAGTTTCCTAAAAATTAGTCCTACCAGCACATGTTAGAGAACTATTATTTTAAAATTTTATTTTCCTTCAGCAATTTTTTTTTACAATTTAATCATATTTTCACAGAAGATGTCTGATAAATTAATTATGCTGTTTATCTTAATTTTCTACATAATGGTAATAGAATAGTCTTTAGAAGAGTCTTTACCTGTTTAACGCATTTTCAAACTAATAACTATTCCCAGTTACTATATACTTCCCTAGTAATTATCAGCTGTTCAAAAAGAATTATTTATCTGTTAAACATTCCTGAATTCTCAAAAAAATTTTAATCATGAGAAGCTTGGGAAAGAAACTGAAGAAAATGGCAGTATCACTTAATGCAGTGGCCCTTGGTTTAGGGTCTGTAGCACACACTGGATAGCACGGTAAGTCTGATGTATGCAAGGAGTTAAGTGCTTCCCCAGCTATGTGCATTCAATAGTCCTGTCAAAGTCAGTGTAAATTAAACCTTTCATTAGCATAAAGAGAAAAAAGGTACTACATTTTCATATCTTAAATATGAATAAAAGCATATATAAACATATGAATATATTGAAGAGATTGATAATATTGCTTGATTTAAGAGCTTGACTGTTATGTTTAAGGCTTTATTGATATGCTACTCACAAACTGCTATTAAATATAACTCACTTCAAGCTTTATAAGTGTAAAATATATATTCATATTATATTCAAAACTGCATGGTATTTTTTTTATTTCAGATTATGGACAAAATTAATGCAATAATCACATAATATAAATCTGAAAAGTCAAGTAGCCAAGGCAAAACTGTCGTATTTGTATCGGCCCACATTCTGGATCACGGCTCTGTGAAAGCGCGCGGTGAGCCAGGAGCAAAGATGCACAGCGGGGAGAGCACTGTCACACAATAAATACCCCCAGGTTTCTTTACGAGTAACTTACAGGAGTAGAAGAATGCTTAAAGTTTGCTACACAGCTCGATTTTGAGGGGAGAAACATTTTGAGAGCAGCAAAAGCACCGGAGTACCTATGGTGGGCTACATCCTGGCTTTATTGCATTATTTTACCACAGAAACCCATCTGATCCTGTCCATTTTAATTACAAGGAGGTACAGAACCTATTTCACATCTGCTTACCAAGCCTGAGAAATGTTTTGTAGTGAAAAGGAAACGAGAAGGACCAGGAACACAAATGAACTGAAACATAAGCATTTTATAAATCTCTCCTTTCCTTCAAAATCAGTTGAAGTTGAAAATCTAACCATTTATTGTGAAACGTATTTGCGCTTGGACCACAGTAATTTTAAGTCAAATAAACACACCTAAATTTCTCCCATCTTTACCACTACAGGATTTTAATTTTTTTTTGCTTATTCTTTAATCATTTTGCCAGGCAGTATGCTGAATGCTATTTCTTTAAGAATGCAATCTATGGCATTAATTCCAAAATGGCTGGGAAAACCTTTGCCACGACTCCTGAGTTGCAACATGCTAGATATTCATAGGTTTTCAAAGCTGCTGGTTGAAGATATAATGAAAGGATGTAAGATTTATGCATGAATCAGCATCCCCTTGCCATAATGTCATGGTGCAGTGATCCCTGCAGAGCTGTAAGACTTGATTTAAAACAGAAAAGCTCAACACTGGCTCTTGAGCCAGCAGGATTAAACATCCAAGATCATGCATATATTACCTCTGTGCTGAAACTACTATATGAAAAACTCGTTACGGTTATGGAGGTTTTAATAGCACTCCATAGGAAACCTCTCTTTAGTTGACTCCAGTATCCTTCCAGTGAAAAAATATTTGAGTGCGTAATATAACTATCCCTTTTTGGGTTGGTGGATTTAAGGGGAACTGATTTCATCTTCACCGGTTTCCTCTAGTCTCGTTTTGAAGAAAAAAATGCGATGTTGCTGATGGTCAGCACTTCTCCAATTAGACTAGACTCAATTACACTGTGCTGAAGGACAGTAAAGTCCAGTGGTTTGGATCCCTTCCAGTTCCGCCCTGTGAATTACCTGCAGTGCTGTACCTCTGCCCCAGCTGTTAAAAGCCAAGAAGGTTCTGTTAGAGTGAACGGCTTTGTTAACATCTGCCTTCACCACCTAGACTGTAATCCTCCAAACCACCAAGAATTCTCAGGAGAGGACTAAGTCAAGCCCATTTCTCTTGAAGGATGCAACAGTAGTCATGGCAGTGAACAACATTTCTCTTAACTCTGCCAGCAGCCCCAAGAAAGGCTGCACCATCTCTCAAGCAAAACCATTAAGCCTCCCGGTGACACCAACCTGCGAGGTGTCAAACTGCAATTAAGATTCCAACAGCTCCTCCTGATGACCTGACAACACAGCTTCCAACGAGACTTGCAGCAGTCCAACAACCTAAAGTGACTGTTTTTTATGGATATATGACATGAGTTAAGGCTATCCGCTCACAGAGTCTCCATTCCGGTCACCTTTAAATGACTGAGTAGCCTTACACCATTTCAGACATCCCCCAGTGGTACATCACCACCGTCTCCTCTTTTCGGGAAGCTCAGGAACCTAATTGAATAGTAGTACCAGCAATACCCATCTAAAAACTGTTTGCTCCATCAACGAACCCTGAGCAAGTGCTGGTAATAAGCTTGAAGATTCCATTACAGTTGAGCAGTGGGGTTTCTCCTTGTCTGTTCTGAAAGTGCATGGAACTGGATGCCCGCGGTCCCCTCCGGTTGCCGTGCAGTGGGAGGGAGGAGGCAGGCACTTCCTGGCCCGGCCGCGCACCCCACATCTCCCGCACCACCACCCAGAGCTTCTGCAGCCTGAGACTAGTCTGGTTTGGGGTTTTTAAAACGGAAAGCTGAAATATTTCAGTTGTCCATTTTAGGAAATGTATTTGTTATTCTCAGGGCAGAAAAAGGTTATTATTTCTATTACGGCAAAAGCCTGCCACTACATTTCTGTGAAGGAAAATCACCTTGCTGGAGCAAAATACCTGGGTAAATACTGAGCCATTTTCAGTTTCATATTATCCTACATTTCTGTGACCTTCTTTTACACCTGCATTGTTGATAGTGCTGGTTTTGGACACAAGTTCTTTGTACGCTGTTCTGAAAAAAACCCACAAAACCCCAACCTGCAGATTTTTCAATATTTTAAATGAGAACAAGTATAAAGGGGACAAAAAAAGATGGATCCTCCTTAACCATTTGTGCGTGCAGCGCTTTGCAATCAGCTGCTAAATTCTGCTTCTTATGTGGCAAATACATGCCTTCAGAACTCCTCGTTCTCCCATCAAACCTTTCTTGGAAGGTAACCAAGGAAATAGTCTACAGATTTTTAACATACGCTTCACTAGTCAATTAAATCCAACTGACAAGATCACTTGACTAAACCCTCAGTGGTGACTGAGGTGACGAAAAAGCACGTACATGTTCATGTCTTAATTTGGCGCTCTTCAAACTGCTTGAAAATTGAAGCCTTGGATGAGGTTCAGACAAAGGGAAACCCGAAACGTGGATAGCATCTCCCTTCTGCCGGAAGTCTCAAAGTCCATCACTGCAGCCTACACGCGTCATCTGAGCATCCCAAGAGTTCTCCAAGGAGGACAGCTAAGCTCAAGAACAAGGCAGATGCCTGACACAAACACTGATAAAAAAAACTTGACAGGGTTGGAGAAAAATATGTATTCTTTACTTTCTCAAAGACCAGCTGGCTATAATTGTCTGCAGTACTAGTAAGGAAAAAAAAAAATCCTGGCATTTTGCACAAATTACAGATTTCAGGATTTCGTTGACTGCACAGAACTGAGAAACACAGGAAGAGCAGTCACATTTCTGCCGAATGCCATCTAGACCACTACACACACACAACCCTGACTTCCCCGGCCGTCCCAGTAACACATACTGCAAATACCAACCACGTGCAGTCCCGGCTGCTGGAAAACTGTATTACCTGTGACAGGAAGAGCTCCCCAAGCAGCCTGCAAAGATGAGCCAAGGAGCCTCACTGCGGCTCGCCAGGTGCTCTGACCTGTTTTAACTTGGGCTACGTGTGTGGCACCCTCCTACCCTCCTTCGCGCCCCCGAGAGCTCCCGGCTGTGCTCCGGCACCGCCTGCGCCCGGACGCCCCTCTTGCACCTCCGCACCTACCGGTGCAGCTAAATCAGGGAAAGGATAAAAATAGAGGTCGCCAACGGAGGGGAACTGCTCTCGGTGACAGCTAATCTCCAGCTTCAGTGTCCCTTGCGGCTCATCCCCGGGAGGGACGGGGAAACGCCTCGGTGGAGCGCGGCCCGCCCCGGCGTCGCCTGCCCCGGGCAGGGCGGTAAGGGCAGCGCGGCGGCCCAACCACCCCTCCTCGCTCCGGGAACGGCCGCCCCCACCACCCCTCCTCGCTCCGGGAACGGCCGCCCCCCGCTCCCGGCTCCCGCCGCCGACACCGGATAGCGCCCGCAGCCCCCTGCGGCAGCCGCCCCGCTGTGGCGCGCCGGGACGGGCCGCGCAACGCCCCTCGCCCGCCC